>JAAAKQ030492151.1:0-21278 GCA_010016005.3 Zanna intricata
AAAAAAAAAAATGCACTTTTGATAGCTTATAAAAAATTAAACTAGTGTATGTGAATACAATAAATGATATGGTTTTACAGGGAATTTTTTAAAATTTATGTTGGTATGTCTGCACTGCTGCTAATGTCACTGATTGATGTGTTATGTTACCAGTTTGGCAAGACGGCCACTACTGAAGTAGAGAAAGCTTTTTGTGCGTCCAAATTAGCCAAAACAAACTCAGTAACTGTCGCTGGCACAACGTTTCAGAACAAAATATGATAAATCACCACCAACAAGAAAATCAATTTATGACAGGAATTAACAGTTTCAAAACACAGGGTGTATGTGTAAAAAGAAAAATGCTGAAGACCTCCTGTTTCAGAAGAACAAATTGATCATGTACATGAACATAGCCCAGGCAAATAGACTAGATCAGCAAATTTAGAATTGCAAATTCCTCAACCAACAGTGTGGAAACATTTGAAAATTGCACCTTATAAATTATAGTTAGTACAAAGTTTATATGTCGACAATAAAGTCTTACATAAACATTTTTGTGCGGAATGGCAGAATATGTTGAAAATGAAGATAACTTTTTTCATCGTCTAATTTTTGGTGATGAATGTATGTTTCACATTAGTGGAAAAGCTAATAGACATAACATAATAATATGGAGTACAGAAAACCCAAGAGAAAGTTTACAACATATATGCAATACCCCTAACATGTTTTACTCAGTATCTAGTGAAAGGGTATACAAGCCATTCTTTTATCACAAAGTGACAGTAACCGGAATAATTTATCTGGACAAGTTAAATGAACGGTTAATGCCTCAACTCGAGGAAGATAGTGACAACTTCATTTTTGTACAAGATGGAGCACCATCTCACTGGCACTTACACGTCAGAAATTATCTGGATAAACACCTTCCCAGACGATGGATTGGCTGTGCAAGCAAGTAAAACATGGTGTTTAAGCAGTAGCCAACTCTTAGTTCAGATTTAATGCCTAGCGACTTTTTATAGAGTTATGTAAAAGATAAAGTTTCTATACCACCCCTTCCCATTGATATCTACAGCTTAAAATGATAGCTTGAACTCAAAATGCTGTTTCTATTGTTGACCAGCATATGCTTGCACATGTTTGGGACGAATTTTACTATCATGTTTATATCTGTGTGTTACAAAACAGTAACACACACACACACACAACAGTAACACAACACACTGAACATTTATAAATAAAAAATTTAAGAATTCTACTATAAATCATGTAAGTAATCGTCTCAATTCTTAAAAAATAAATTTTCAATAAGCTGTCTAAAGTGTATATTTCATTTGTAATCATCCTTTACAATTTATGTAGTCAAGTAAATTTGAAATGTTATCTCTGAACAGAATTTATGAATGGCTGCCTAAAGATAATGTTTTGCCCTCTCCATGATATGCTTGTTTAAAATGTTTCCACAGCACTTTAAATATGAACCGGAAATAATTTTCAGTTTTATCCTCTTAAAGAAGTTTTAAGGAAAAACTCTTAGTTTTCATAGATCATTCAATTGGCATCTTGGCTAAATTTTTATCTTCTGTAATATACCAGAAAATTCTATTTTTCTCATAATCTAATTTCCAATTTCAAGTCATCAAGAGACTTAAAGACTCAACATCTTTCTGTTTCCCATATAGAAGCTATACCTCATAACTTTCTAGACAGTTATAAGCAAAATTGTAAACTTTTTACACACTACTACAAGCTGGATTTTTACGTAATACTGAACATTTATTTTTAGGGTCACAATATTAACCCTAATTGTTTTATGGACAATCAAATTAATAAGTTGATTGTTCTCTGAGAAGAAAACAATAAATTTATAAGTTTAGGTTGGTCTTCAATGCCAAAATTAATTAATACATTAATTTATTAAATAAATGTAACATACCCACTTAAAAGAAAAAGATTAAAAGTAATTTTTTGCTTTTAATTTATTTTTCTAAATGAATTTTATACATTCCAAACTTCAGTAATAATATGATTCTCTAGGGTACAGATTACAGTACCTATGTATGTAGCCATTTAAGATATATCAGTCAGGTTTCACGTTTTTTAATTCTCATTCTCAGCACTCATCCCATTAAATCTAACCTCTTAGGATTAATTAGTCAAAATAATATTTCCTTATTTTACTAGACACCCTCTTTGAAATAACTTTGTCAAAAATCAACATTATAGCTATATGAGAAGTGAAATAACTAGTCAGAAACAACATGAACATGTCAGAAAGGGCTTTCATTTTTACAAAGATAAAGATTTCAACCAAAAAAATGAACCATAATTTAAAAAGACAAAATATTAGGAAAACAATTATTTTTCTGCTTTACTGATCAATATCTAAAATATTTTTAAAAATCTAGTACAAAGTGATAAGAACAAAAGAACTTAGAAGAAAGGAACCAGAGATAAGAAATAGTGATTTTCAGTTGCAGAAATGACTAGAGCTCTAAATAATTTGCTTCTTTTAAGCAAATTTTATACTTGCTTAAGCAAGGCATGCAAGCATTTAATCAAGCTTATATCAAGCTGATACAAGCAAAAATGTTATACTTGCGTATATCAGGAAAATATTTAAAAAAAAAACACATCTGCTGCTAAAGTAGATGGTTTGTTCAAAGAAAATAATTATAATAAATCACCCAAATAAACAAATTATTCAATAAGTGTATGTATCATTTAATTAGAATAATAATGACCCTTCTTAAATAACCATTAACTACTTCAAGAAAAACAAGCTTCTCATTACATTACTACCAGGAAATAAGGTCTAAATTTTAAAATTCTGTTACTGAAAGATATTCAAACCATTATGTTACATTTAAAGTTAGATAATACTCTATTAACTGATTAAGTTCTCAGGTTTTAAGGTTTTTATTTTGCAATTTTTTTTAAAGGCCAATTTTACTCTTCCACATCTTTCATCAAAATTTAATTTTTTCACCTTAACCAAAGATGAACCATAAATGCTGGAACTTTTTTTTTTAATTTCAACTACTCACAACAGCTAACAAAAATATTCAGATGTCATACAACAAAGATATAATCAGTTTTAAAAGATTCCCATCAAAATTCTTAAATGCAAATAACAAAGATAACTGAAGAAATACAAAACACCCCCCCCTCCCCAATATAAATTTAATCTTTACTTTAAGTTTATTAGTTATTTCTGAAATTAATTTTTTTTTAAATTATTTAATAAAACTAACCTTTCCTTGTGCATCAACTGGTGCATCTCTTTGTAATAACAATCGAGCAACTTTGATATTACCATATTTAGCTGCAAGATGGAGTGGAGTAAAACCCTTTTTAGTAGTTCCAGCCAATGCAGCACCATTTTCTACCAAAAGCGAAGCAACCTTACAAAAAAAAAAATATTATTGGAATGTTGTTCTTTTATAAATAGATTTAAAAGTAAATTTTCTAGACTACAATCCACTTTTACCAGAAAAACGAACACATAATTCTATAAATTCCCATCAGGAATACGGAAAATATCTGTAAAAGAGATAATTTTACTTTGCAAAAATAAAATATTGTTTTATAATAAAAAATCCAAATAATATAAGAATTTAATATGATAAATTAAATAACTTGCTAAACAATTACTTCAATGGTCATTTTGAATCAAAAGTAAAAATTGTTACTTACAAAAATAAAAAACAATAAATTAAGATTGTATTCAGAAGAAAAGGGTCACAATTTTTTTTTTGTAAAATTTAAATATTAAATGTTCCACAATCACACTATAACTAAAGACAAAAATTATTTGATATATTGCTTACTTGACATAAAATTAAATAAACATTACTATAAATGATAATTAATACAACAGAGAATTTGTCATGGAATATTTCATCAATTATAAAATAATTAGAGGAAAGATTTCTCATCAGCATTAAAAAAACTTGGAAAAAATTACTTACATATAATTTTCTAGTTAAAAATCAGTGAATTTGCAAAAATATAAAAAAATGTTACATTAAATAAATGTCTTCCAAATTTTCCACCAAAAAATGTAATACACAATATTTAATTGCTGGTCCTTCAATGTTAAAAATAATATCCCAATTATAATAATATCCAAGATATGTTCCAATTATAATGAATCTTATATCAACTATAATAAACAAATAAATAAAAAAAATCAATTATTATCACAATAAAAAAAAAATCAAATAATATTAATCTAAACCAAGGTACGCAGTCATGAAACATTTACATGGAATTATACAAGTTACTTTCAGAAATTTCAATATCCAATTTCTATTACCTAGTATAATTCACAATAACATTTAGCTTCTAGTAGCACTGACAAGAAAGTTTTTATAACATTCCATTCACTACTTTCCCCTCAAAATTATTGTTAGAAATTTCATACACCAGTTCTAAAAGTCTGTATCAACCTAAACTCTGAACTATCAAAACTTCAGATTAATGGATTTTAACTATTAACTTTTATCACTATAAATAATAAAAGTCTATACAAGGCATAATAATAACATTAAATCAATTTTCGGTGTCACTGTCAATAACACTGGCATAAAAAACCATTTAAAACTAACTAAGAATCATTTCTCATTACAATAGTATTTCTGTAAACATAATAACATTTATTAACATAGATAAAAATTTAACAATACAAGTACTAACATAATACACATTATACAACTCCAAATACCCAATAAGAACTAAACAAATTATTTTTGGATACAGACTTGCTATGTCTGTTTAAAGTAACTTCCTAAATGTAGATATTTATTTGTAAATATTTATACAAATATTAAACAATATGTTAAGATAACTATAAATCATAAATATATTTTCACACACAAAATAAGGGAATAAATATAATTATATTCATGAAACATTTTTAAAAAAAATCAAGTAGTATTTTTCTGTACTACATTTAATCATTAATTCAACAAGTAATCAAAACCATGTATTTGTATGGCAGTGCACGTGTATGTGCACTGTGAGTGCAAGTTAATTATTTTTATCACCTCATCCTGTCCCTCCTTGGCTGCAATGTGTAATGGTGAATAGAGATCTTTTGTAGTAGCATCTATACTTGCTCCATGCTGCAGCAATAACATGACAATATCTCCGTTACCAAGACGGCTTGCTACATGCAATGGAGTCTGCTCTTCCCGAGCCCGAGCATCCACACTGGCTCCATTACGGAGAAGAATACGTACTATGTCGGTTTGATTAGCTCGGGCTGCAAGATGCAATGGTGTCTCTCCTCTGACTGTGGCCACATCTGGACTAGCCTCATGTTGCAGCAAATAGATTGCTATATTCATACATCCCATAAAACTTGCCACATGCAACGGGGTCAGCCCAGACTGAAATTGCATAATCATTAGAAACATTAAATAACCACAACTTCACAAAATAAATTTAAAAAGCATAATTAAAATGAGAAAAAACAAATAAACAAAGTAAAACCAAAATTGTGATAAATTATAATCGACTACATTGTGATAACCAATGACAAAGATTGCATAACAAAAATAAAGAAAAAAACAAATTACAATTTGTAATTTATAAGTATTTCAAAGAAGAGTAAGGGGCCAGAGTAATAAACAAAGAGAAAAAAATTAAGATCCTAAAGCTCACAGATGATTACTTTTTCAGCTGAAATAAAAATGTGTTAAAGGAATAACAGATTGACTGGAGAGGAAATAAACTTTAAAATAAATTAAAAAGTAGTGCAATGATATGTGACAGAAAGATGACAACAGTGTATTAAATACAGATAAGTGAATATTATATACCAGAAGTCAAATAATTTTTTTGTTTAGGTAGTAAAAGGATAAAAAATGGTTAATATAAGAAAAGCATAATTGCATGTAAGAAGAAAGAAAGAGATTGCAGAAAAGAAAGAAATTCTTAGAACTACGTTAGAAGATCATAAAGAATATTAAAGCACTCAGAGTTTACCGGGAGACAAGGACAGAGTAACAAGTAAGTTGATTAAGACAAAATAAGAATACATTTAACCAAATGACTCATGACAGAAAATAACTCACATGAAAAAAAATTGGTAACACCCTATTATATTATAAATTACAGTATTAAAAACTAACATTAAAAACAGATATAACATAAATAATAGATAATGTAAAATTTAATGATTGCAGAGGTTGCACCAGGAATACTTTTTTCTTTTTTTTTTACCTCCAGAACCACCGTTAGGTATAACATCAGAGGATAAAGATGAATGATGTGTAGTGCGTGTGAAAATGCCATGTCTGATCGGGAATCGAACCCAGGATCTCTGGATATAAAATCACATGCACAAAATATTGTTTAACACACATAGTTATAACACAAAATAGTGTTTATGCCTCCAGTACGACTTCCTTCATCCAACCAATGAATAAGGAAGTGACCCTCGGCTGCTTGCATCTTTACAGATGTAAACAACTAGACAAATGGTTGTTATTTTTTAATGATAGTGAAGAATTGGACAATAGGAGTACTCTTAAAAAACTCTTTAAAAGGAGACTTAAAAAAAATAAGAGTACAATAAAAAGTGCTCTATGTAACTGGGCAAACAGCTGAAATGAGATAAAATTATCTACATTATACAACACGTGGAATAAGATATTACATAATAAAGAGCCAGCAATCAAGCAGCAAGGTTTAGAAGAAAAAAGTAGTTCAAAAATGCTTTTGGACCTACTGAAATTGAAAATGTCAGAAAATAGTTGGGTGTTGAGAGATCATGTTGGTTATCATAACTCGACTCACATAAGATCATCAGTGACATACAGAATGATAAAGAAGAAGTGATGAAGGAGATAACAATGAAGATAATATTCCGTACACTATCCTTTCCACTAAGTGAGGAAATCTTGATGCAGTCATTAACTGTATTATTGCTGATCTCAAATTTGAAAAATATAATCCAATTATCACAGAGATACATCAAGAAGTTATTAAAAAACCACACAATAGTGGAGCAAAACAGGATAAAATTTCAAATCTCTTTAAACAAGTAACTTTAAATTGAGAAGAACAAGAACCATGAACTTCATACCAGCCATTATACTTGCCAAAAGATACATTAATACAGTAATAGCGCTCGCTATTAAGATTTTTTATTATTGAAGTGAAAAGACATGAAATATTTTTTATTACTGTATACATTTTTTTTTTTTGTATTAGTTTAACCTTCTTTTTTGACATCTTAATTGTAAAAAAAGCAATTTATATTTATCTGTATTGATATTTGTAATAATCTGTGTTAAAAATGAGTCTTAAATTTTTTTGTACAAATTATAAGATAAAAAAACAGTAGTAAAAAATAGTAATTTGTTTAACTTCAGTTATACCTGCTGTAAGTACTGCATACAACACATTTTTGTTATTATTTATAGAGTTTTAAATATTTTGTTATAATAGATATTTTATTTAAAAAAGTATTCTATAATTCAGAATATCCCCAATTCATACTAGGCTTTGCCCCATATAGTCCGAATTGGAGACATTTCATTGCATTGCATTTTCCCTGGCGCAATCATAGTAAGAAATGAACAAATAAAGTCTGTTAAGACAATAATAATTTCAAAAATAAAGACTAGTCAATAATAATATAACATTAGCAACAGTAAAAAGGAACAAGCCTAAAGAAAATCTTAACTGTCTAATTTAAAAACATAATAATAATAATAAAGAAAATTCTTTTTTTAATAATGTTTTGGATTCTTGCAGTAGGATATCAAAAAACACTCTACAATGCATATAAGCATTACTCAAAAACTCATCCTTAAATAACTTCAACAGATGAGTGTCATAATGCAAAATAATGTACAATAAACTAAATACTTGGATTTTCATATGAATCTCTAATTTCTATGCAGCAAAGGAAACAGATTTTAGACTTTTATTACACTTAGCAATTAAATCTAGGGTTTAGCAAGTTAAAAAGTAGTAAAAGTTTTTTAGGGGGTTGTTTCAAATAAATAATTACATTAAGAGAGAACCATTTTCTATTAAAATTATTTACTTTCTAAGTACAGATTCAACAATAGTATAAACAAAGCAAACTAATGTTCTTGATTTTCTGCTTTGTCTTCTATCTTCCAGTACTTAAGTTCTGATCTCAAATCATGTAATACCTAAATACAACTATTAAATCATAAAATGCTGTTGTGAATATGTTACCTACTTCAAAACACTTCTGATTGGTTACTGAAAATAAGCCATAGCATAATAAGAGCAAATGAGTAGTAGTAACAATTTATATAATTTTGTTACTTAGCCATTTGTAGGATTTGTCAATCCTATTAACTGTGAAAGTGTCTCGTACGATCAATTTTAACAAGCAGAAAGGCAAAGTGTTAGCATACTTACTGATGATTCCATCATGTTTATAATAATATTAGTGTAATGAGGGAACATTATTTTTTTTAGTGTCTTGAAAGACACTAAAAGGGTCTATAAATTTTATAGAAGATAACCATAAAAAGTAGACAAAGCTGGTATTACCACGTGTAACGTTTGCATGAAGTAACAAATATAGTTTAAAAAGTTTATAACAAGATCTATTAAAATCTATTAATTTTTAATATATTGAAATAGAATTAAATTTAAAATGATTAAATAACTTAGAATAAATAGTAATTTAAAACAAAGAAATATAATTTTTAAAGATAAAAAAGTACATTCGTAAACCCAACAACCACTAACATGAAAAATTAACAAAGAATACCATTTGCTATCTTTATTACTATAGTATCAGCGTCTAACACTAAGAAGTGCTCTTACATTACACTGAGGTAGAATTCTACATTAAGTATTGATATACAAATTTATAGAATTCCAGTTTTGCTTAGTACAAATAAAAATAAGATGTCTATTTTTTACAAAGTAAAACATTTAAAATAGCTGCTCAATCTTTAATTTTCTTTAATGTCTCAATGAAATTTTTTTTATCTCCATTTGCAAGTGGATTAACAAATCAATCAATTAATTATATGATCAGAAAACATCTTTTTATATTGTACAATATCTAAATTTATGTATAATAAACACTTAATTTACAAAAAAATATATGATTAAGGTCTAAAAAGGAAAAGACAAACAATAGCGTAGGAAGATATGTGTAGGGAAGCTACATTATTAACACTAGTCCTGTTGACAATCATGAACAAACTTAAAGAATGGTCATATCATTGATAATCTTTCATCACTATAATAAAAACCAAGATTATTATCCTGAAAAAATCAAAATGGAGATGAGTTAAAAATACATTTATGAATGTAAGACCAAGAAACAGTCGAACCAGTGGTTTCACCACTGTAATTTTTTTTGTAAAAAAATTATATAAGGACTAACAAATCAACACATCCTAACCTCAGTGTTTCAGGAGAGATAGAAAATTCTGCTGAAATGAATTCTTGAGAAATGAAGAATTTCATTTACACAATAACATAAGAATTTTATTTGATATGCAAAAGAGTAGCTTTAGAGTTCAATCCAAAACTATAATCCTAAAATCGCATGACTTTTCATGAAGATCATATTTTTCTGCATGACTATGCCTTCTCCAGATGCCCTTTATGCACCGCATTTTACAAAAAAAAGTTTTATCTGAACAAGTGAATTTTTTTTTATCATCGATCTACATCCTAGATAGTCCTGAGAAAGTGTAATTTCCAATCAACTGGCTGATTTTTACAGGCTGTGTACTCTGGTATCAGAAATATTCAATCTACATCTGCAAAAGCTGTCACTGTACAATAAGCGCTCAAATGAGCCAGAGTTAACTAAATGCAAAAGTAATGTAGATAATTGAATAATTAATGCATTTTTTTTTTCCAGCTAATTGGACAACAATTTTGGAATATCTCTTGTAACAAATGCTAGTTAACTTTTTTCTCATAGTTAATATGGTTAATTTTTTTTATTAATGTTAAAAGCAGTATGTAAATCTTTACATTTAACCACTGAGATTACATAACCTACAAGCACAATACGTAGAGTAAGAAAGTTAATCCAGGGTCAGGTGAAAATGACTAAAAATAAAAACAGGAAAAAAGTACTATATTAATAATGGGCTTTAAACACTTATTGCATAAAATTAATTACACAGAAAAAAAGAAACATATAAATGAACATGCAGTAGTAATAATTACTTTTAACTGTGAATAACCTTTATTAGGTGATCTAGAATACATGCCATATTACCAGCAATGAATTCTTAAAATATTTTTTTCCAAGTGTTTAAACATTCATTTTTTACACAAATTTGTAATACAAAGCGCATTTACTCTATTTAAATTGATTCTATTAACTTATTCAACTCCAAAACTATTTTAGTTGGTTTTTTTTTAATATCAATTTGGAAATTATAACCACAAACTTTTAAACATATATGCTATGTGATTAATTCAATAGACAGATATAAGTGTAAAAATATTTCAAAAATGTGGTTAAAAATATAGTAATGTGCATGTGATAATAAATAATACAATACCAAAGGTAAAATGTATAAACAATCAGTAATTTATAATCATAACTATCACTCCAGTAAATAATATAAAGGCTGATGATAAAAGAATGGAAAAAGAAAAAAATTACCTCAGTAGTAGCTTCAATAGATGCACCATACTTTAACAACAGTTCAACAACTTTTATTCTATTCTTTTTGCAAGCAATATGAAGTGGAGTAAAACCATTTAAAGCTCTTGCATTAGGATCAGCTTTTCTATCAAGAAGTAGCTTGGCAACCCGTGCGTGTCCACAATGTGCAGCGACATGCAATGCTGTAAGATAATCAACAGTTACTTCATCCACAGGAGCACCATGATAAAGTAATATTCTTGCTGCATCTACATGATCTCCTTGAGATGCCATATGAAGTGGTGATAAACCATTCTAAAAAAGATTTTAATTTAATATAGTAATAAAATGAATATAATCACTTATAACAAATAGTAAAATATTATTAAAACACACATTTTATCACAAATGGTATGCAATAATTTCAAGTAAACTAGTAATACCAATTTTCTGATATAATTTCCTGTTAATATTATTTGTAACAAAAGTAATTATATAATTTCAAAAAATTAGCCTTTCAGAACAATAAACATTATTATATTACATTTTTGTAATTTTCAGGCTGCCATACTTAAAAAATCATTTAATGGTCCCATCTCTGTTTTCATATTCATTTAATGGTACACTCTCCAATTTATAAGTGAAATTTTAAAAAATATGCTATTTTTTCATACCATCTAAATACTAATCGTGTATTAACTAACTAAATATATAAATTATATTGATATATGTGGGCAATTTTAAATAAACAACATTAGTTTTTAAAAAAACTCTGTATAAATGATAATTATAATACCTTTGTTTTAGAACAAAGTGGTGCTTTATTTTCGACGAGAAGATCAACAACTTGATCATGACCAGACCTTGCAGCGCAGTGCAAAGGTGTAAGACCATCTCTTGTTTTGGATTCAATATTAGCTCCTTTTTCAATGAGAAGCGAGACCATTGAAAGTTTTCCCCATTTTGAAGCTACATGAAGTGGTGTTATATTATGCTAGAAAAAAGCACAGACAAACAAAAAGAAATGTTAAAGAAATTAATACAATCTTACATAAGTAAAAATTTAAAAAAAAGAAAAAAAAAATTAGTGAAATCAGTGAACTTTCAGGTTTTGGTTATTGAAGGATATCTAAGAAGATACCATTTGAGCCAGCTGGCATATTTTACTAGTTTATTGAAAATACAGCAATTTATAAGGGCAGATTATCAAATGTCTGCATACTTCTCTGACCTAACTATCTTAAGCATATTCAATGTTGTATTAAAAAGAAGACTATTAAAATTCATAATGTAAGAAAATGAATGATTGTGTACATTGTCTACCGTTTGTAGAAAATGATAAAATAAAAATTTAATATAATTTTTATCATGAAACATTGTAATAAAAAACACACAACCATGCTTTTTTAAAACAGAAATTTGTCTCCATTCAAAATTAGTGATCTTTTTTTTTACAAAAAAAATATTATTTACGGCAGGTATGACTTGTATCTACATGGAACTCTAAGGACAACTCCATCTTCAACTCTTATATAAAACTGAGATTCAAAACAAATTCTATCAAGCTTAAAATTTCATTTGATCATTTTCCTTCTACGTAGCTTCATTTCAATTTAAAATAATTTGTATTAACTCCACATACATACTCTATGTAGAAAATGAAAGCAAATCACATTCTGCCAAGCTAAACTTTCATTCGATCATTTTTCTACAAAATGAAGTTTCTTTTATATTTCAATATACAACATTTTTCTATACACACAACTTTATGTCTAAACATATTTATGTTGACCTAATGTTTTTGCAAACTGTTTATACAATAGATCTCAATGAAAGAGATGCGATGAACAAAATGTACCACAACATATTTTTAAACAGTATTCTTAATAGTGTTTTTTGTATCTTACTGAATTTGATAGTTTAAAATTCATACATAATCGGATTAGATAATTTTTCCCACTCTTTTCCCTTCTTTTGAGAGACCAGTACTTAAGGTCTTAAGGTATTTTTCTTTCATTTAAAAGAAAAATATGTTATATTTTTAATGAAATACATTAAAAATTAAACTTTAATGAAATCTTTACAAGAGGAAAAGGCATTTTCAAAAAATCTTACTTAAAGGGATTTTAATGGGAAAACAGGGAAATAATTTACATGGACTACATTACACATGAGAATGACATGTGAACAGACTTTCATTTTTCATTTAACGACAGACTTTCAAACATTACACCTTACAATAATGTATACAACAAAGAAGGTGTGGATTAGAACAATTTTTTAATTTGTCATTTTTACAGCTGATTTATTTTCAAATATAAGATGGAATTTATTTTAATTTCAAGTTTTTCTCTAAAATTATAAATTTAATAACATAAAAGTGTTAAAATTTCAAAACATGTTTATACAATAATTATATTATTTAGGTTAGATATGTAATAAATTTATAATAAATAACTAAATTGAGAAGGATGGCAAAAATAAAATAGAAAGATAAAGTGAAGAATGAGGAAGAAATGAACAGGATTAAAGAAGAACAATCACACGGGAAGTTCAGAAAAGAAAAGGAAACTGGTTAGCACATATGATTAAGAAAGTTTTATTTTTTTTATAACCTCTGGAACTACTGTTAAGGTATATCATCAGAGGATGAGATGAATGAATTGTAGCATGTGTGAAAAATGCCATGCCTGACCGGGATTCGATCCCAGGACCTCCGGATGAATGATCGAGACACTACCACTCGACCATGGAGGCCGGCGATTAAGAAAGTGGAATCC
Organism: Zanna intricata; assembly: GCA_010016005.3. Classification (NCBI taxonomy): domain Eukaryota; kingdom Metazoa; phylum Arthropoda; class Insecta; order Hemiptera; family Fulgoridae; genus Zanna; species Zanna intricata. The sequence goes on from JAAAKQ030492151.1 coordinate 13,387, forward strand.
TGACAAATGAATTGGAAGGTTTAGTAGAAAAAAGGAATCAAGGAAGAAGAAGGATGAAGTTAACATATGGGATGAAGGTTGTAAACTACAAAACTACAAAGAAAGCTTGGGACAAAAATAGATGGAGATAGCAGTGGTGTAAGGAAACTACTACCAGGCAGAAAACCAGTTATGATGTAATTAATTGAAATTGTTAATTTTAATAATAAATATAATATATATTTAAATAAATTTAAATATAAATGTAATACAATACATGACTGACTTGTTACCAGTTGTAAAAATCCTTTAATAAAAGAATGTTCAAAATTAAACGTATTCTATAAATACCAGATCTCAATTCTTGTTTCACTGCTTCTCAGAGTATACAACTTATTTATCACATTTCTTGCAAGTGTAAACATAGTTTGATAATGAAATGGATGCATGAAACTTTAGGAGTAACGTACCAAGAACAATGCAACCCCAAATTTCTTTCTTATAACTGTAAAACTAAGACTTAAAAATATATTCATACACATAAAGTAAAATATAAATAAATAAAAATTTGCTCACCTTAGCAGCATAATTGACATCAGCACCTTTCTGATACAAAAGGTTAGCAATATTCTGGTTACCATAATGTGCAGCTATATGTAAAGGAGTAAAACCACTTTTAGATGTGACATCTGGATTATGCTCATTCTGTCAACAAAAGAAAACAAACAATTAATTAATGAAAAAGACAATCACCTCCTAATCACTGATGAATAGTATAACAGTATACACAAACAACAAACAATTTTTTAACAGAAAAATTTTCAATGTAATCATAACTGACATCAATGAAACCTTTTTCTTTTTCCTTTTACCTTTAGCACCCTTTTTTCCTGTTTAGCTTTTGTAACCACCATAACGTATTACTTCATATGATGAATGAGGATGATATGTAGGAATGTGAATGAAGTCTTATACAGTCTCAGGTCGACCATTCCTGAGATGTATGGTTAATTGAAATCCAATCACCAAAGAACATTGGTTGTGATCAGTATGTGGCGTCACCACCGCCCCTTGATAGACTCAGGCTGCACTGAACAACTTAGAGTAGGATCTTTCATTCTTTATTTTTCTTAATGTAATCATTTAACAATGTGCTCTTCTGTGACCTGTTCCCGACATATGGCACTGTACATATTTTATATCTTGTTAATATTAAGATTATGCTAGAATATTCTGCATCGATCAGATGATACTTTTATTGTAAATTTATGTTGATGTATTGGTTTAATTGTTTGTTTAAAGAGGAATTCACATGAATATGTCTATGCTTTAGCTAAAATTCATGCTTGTGTGTTTTCTTGAGTGTAGTTTTATTTATTTTGTATTATGGGCCACACAATATTTTAAGATTTATGTTTCATTTCATCCCTGTTGCTCAGAATCTGGCATATTGAATTTAATGTAGCGTACTTTCATGTCATGTTAATTATGCTTCTATTTTTCATTGTAATTCTTGTTTATGTGCTGATGTTAGACTCTTCAATTGCAGGTGTATGCGTGTGGAAGAAGTCTGCCATGAGGAAACAAACAGCCATGTACTAGAGGCTGCCTGATGTTCTACTTCTGGCCACAATTTACATGTGACGATTTTTCAAATTTCTATTGTACGTGTTGATATTAACTAAAGATATGTGATTTATAGCATGTTTTTTGTATTCGTATTCCTATTGTGTGTGTGAAAAAAATAATAACAAACAGCACTAAAAAATTGTGAGCACTGGGTTGAATTGTGGCAACGAGCAGGGCCTGGGAGGCAGCTCAGTTGCTGAGGAAGCCTTGTTTTGGAACACAAGCAAGAGTGTCCTGGATCATCGGGGTACTTCCAAGGATGCATGAGGGCCTCCTCGAGGTATCAGAGAGTCACACATGTGCGGGGGGGGGAGTGCATACATGATCCCCGGTAGGTTAGGTGTAGGTATGGGAAGGGTAGCTCCACTGAGGAGGGGCATTTCGGCACTCCACAAGTGGAGAGTCAGTGTGCTTAGATGAGCCAGGGGAGACTCCAATGGCGGGTCCTTTTCAAAGGACCCAAGCTTTCAGAGTGGTAGATTAATCTGGTGCCACGGCACTGATAGTGGCTGATGACATGCCTAAAAATAGTTCCAGCTGCTAACAATAAAAAAAAAAATTTTAAAAAACCATCAAAATCAAAGAACACTGAAATCAACAATCTAGTATTCAAATTCGTAAAAATTAACTCCCTTTACTAGGATTTAAACCTAGAACTGTAAACTTCAAGATCAGCTGATTTAACAAGTTCACCACTAGAACAACCCGGTAGGTTAACATAAATGCACCCTAAACAACTGCAACTGTACTGCAGGACTTTTTCCAGCTACAACCATACTCCACAAATATTGTACATTATTATGAATAATTACCATAATACCCTGAACGTGGTCAAGATTTTGGAACTTATGCATATTATTAAAAAGAAGCAACTGACTTATATTCTATATGGCTTAAATTAAAGTTAAAATTTTTCTAAATTAATATATTCTAATTAAAATAAATAAATCTCTGAACAGTAATCTGTTAAACTTGCGATAAAAAGAACAGATAAATTGGCAATATATAATTACATAACTGTTATTAGTATTATCACTTGTAATTAGAAAATACTTCATAGTTAATAACTTTAATGAAAGTTTCCCAAGTGTTGAGAATTTATTTTTGCTGTTTTGAATGTATGTAATTTTAAACATTAGATATAAAATTGTATGTATGTATGTGCGTATGTGTATGTATATGTATATGTGTGTGTATATGTATGTGTGCATGCATGTATGTCTCTCTCTCTCCCCCCTCCATCCACGCACGCACGCACGCACGTGCGCGTGTGTGTGTGTGTGTGTGTGTGGTTTTTTAATATATAATAATGTAAAAACATATTCACACCTTCAAACTAACTCAAATAAACAAATCTTTCATTTGGTTTTGTCCGATGCAAATTTTTTTATAAAACACTGACTGGTTTAAAAATGAATAGCATTAAAATTACATTTATAAGAATAGAAAATTGACAAAGATTGAAATATACATTACAAAAAAAAAAAATTGTAAATATTTACTAATTAATTTGTTAATAAATGGGCAATAGGAACCCAGTAAAACAAAAAAACAGGTTTTGAAATGTAATGTTTAAGGAGAATGATATGTTTTAAGATACTCAAATCAAGAGAGGCTGGTGACAGAACTATTTTCATAAACAACATTGGTGTATCATATATTACAACATAGGATTAGAGAATTTGCTCTAGAAGGAAATTTCAAAGATAAAAAAAAATAAAAGGAAAAGATATCGAAATATATGAAGAGACAATACCAGTTAGTGAAAATGCAAAATAAATTTAAAAAATCAAGAGTATCAAACAAAATGACAAAAATAATAATATACAGCCACAGATTCTATGATCAATTCATAAAATAATTAATTATATTTGTCATGCAAAAAAGATTTTTTGCATTACTGTTATTACTTTGCCTATAAACACTAAATGTTCCTTTCACAAAAAAAAAAAAACTACAAATACAGATGAAATTAAATTCTTCAGGTTGGTAATCTTATATTTTGGAGAAAGAATTTCCTCCAAAAGAAATTCCAAAATTCCTTTCAAAAGAATTCCTTTTGAGTTTACAAATATTGTAAACTTTTAAGTATTACAAGGATTTAAAATTACATTAAATAATTTAATGAATTCATTTCTCTATTTTCGTACATTCAACATCATTAACCTTCCAAAAAAAAAAAAAAAAAATGTTAAAAGAGATTTTCTTTTCAATAATTTTACATTAAAATTAAAGTAGGAAAAATCTTTACAACCACTTTAAAGATGACTACTTTTTAAAGTTAAGTATAAACACACCTGAAGCAAAAGTGCAGCGGCTTTGCAATCATCTTTTTTTGCAGCTATGTGAAGAGCTGGCAATCGAACTTTACCTCTTGAATCATTTTCTAATAAAACAGCAACTACCTTGTCATGTCCTTGCTGCATAGCAACAGCTAATGGAGTAAAACCATCCTGTTAAAAGATTAAAATAAATCAATTGTAAACATTTTACATTCATTAATAAAATAATATTAATTGATAATGACCATTCTTTAATTATAATAAAGTTAAAATTACAGATTAATCACAAGTATTAAAATCACATTATTTATTTGAATTCTTAAAAATTCATAAACATACATAATCATAAGCTATGTATCGTTATTTTGTTTTCATAAATTCTTATAAATGTATGGTTAAACAAAAATCTTAAAAGTACTTAAAATAGAAGATATTTTTTATTTTAATTATTTTATTAATCAGTAAACAGTAATGATTATTCTAATAACAATGTACACATAATTTTATAAAACTGAAACCATGCCAAATACCATCCAAATAAGACTTATTAAAGAACAAATTACTAGATGCTAATATTTCAAAAAACATTTGTGTTAAGCAACTCACAAACGATCAATTTTTTTTTCATTCTTCATATTCATAATTTCATTTTTTACTTTCAGTTACTCTTTGTAATTTGTTGAGAATTATTTGGCATAGCAATGCACAAAAACAAAGTTTTATGAAATCCACTTCCAATTTTCACAAAATAAATATCAGACATGTCTCATAATAAGGCCCGATAAAATAGAACAGGATCTTTGTACATCACAAGAATTAAGTAAGATACTTTCAGGATGCATTACTAACATATTTGTTCTCAATACCTATAAGTTTACAAACCAACAATGTTTTCATTGTTTCTTCCATAAAACCAGATTTTTTTAGAATAATATCTGTAATAAAACCTGATTAGGGTATTTAAAACGAAACCTACATAGCAAAATGTACTAAACGAAGCAATGTCATAGGCTTCAAAGCTCAGAGAAAAACAACCCATATAACAAATGAACGGTTTTCTTTCTTACGTTACATCGACCCAAAAATATTTTATCAACAGAATATTTTTTTTCTTTTAAACCTCCAGGACCATTATTAGGTATTTCTTCAGAGGATGTAGATGAATGATTTGTAGCGTGTGTGAAAATTCCAAGCCTGACCAGGATTCGAACCAGGATCTCCGGATGAAAGGCCGAGATGCTACACTCACGCCACAGAGGTCAGAGAATCAATAGAATAATATACAATCGGAATTCAATGGATTATTATACATACATTAATATTATACATATAAAGTTACCTACGATTTCTTCTTTTTATGGGGGGAGGGAGGTAATCTGTGATGAAGTTTTATTGTAAAATTATCATACTCAATGGAATATTATATTTTATAGGAATGTTATACTATCAATGGAAAAATGGCCCTAGAATGAATGGTAATATGTTTCGATAAATAAATGAGTTTTACATACAAACTACTGTATTTTTTTTTTCAATTAAATTTCTATTTCTTTAATTTTCTTCTAAAAGCACATGACAGAATGTAAACTGGAAAATTTAATGTTTTAGAAAATATTAAAGGACATCTATCTATATTACTAAATTTTTTGAAAATATTTAATATTAAAATTTAAAAAATAAACTAAATTAAGTTAAATATATTTTTGTGTTCTATAGTTTAGTCTTTCAATTTAAATATAGTCATATGAATGTGTATATTTTAACTAAAATTAAAAGTGTTTAAAATGGTAAAGCAGAAAATTTTAAAATGAAAGCATGAACAAATTTTAAAAACTGACTATCAGCAGAAAACATTACACATAAACAAACATTTTCAACATCAACAAACACGGCTCAAAGTAAGTGGAAACAGACATACTGATGACAATGTTATGCTAATAAGAGACATAAGAAAATAAAGGCTGTTCTTAAGCTGCATAAAGATGTAAACCACAAACTAAACTTCACTTTAGATACTAAATAGATATTTAGTATTTAGATACTTTTGTATTTAGATACATTTAAATACTATAATAGTAAATTTTTGGACAGAATTCATAAACTTACCTAAAATATTCATATTACAAGGTGATCATATATAAAAATTTAACAGAATAAAATTCCTAGTATATAAAAATGGATGTAATAACATATTCATTGATTCATAACCACACAAATAAACAAAAAAAGTCGAGTAAACAAAAGAAATAATAAATCAAAATAATGATTTTTAAAAAAATCTCAAAACTGAAAAAAGCTTTACAGTAGAAAGATAAAACCAAACAAATCACTACAATGACCAAACAAATGCAACGCCCCAAAAGATAAAACAACTCAGTAAACAATTAGATTTGAATAAAGTCAATGTACAATTAAAAAAAAATTTCCTTCATTCGATTGAAAAAAATTACAACTGCAAGAAAATAAAATAATGCAATGAAAAACAATCTGAAAACTAAGTTTTAATACTCTTCTGGCATTGGTTATTTATTCTTAAATTCTGGAAAGATAAGTATACATTAAAAAGTTTCTGAAGATTTTTTCTTTTTTTCGGGGGAGTGGAAGTAATTTGAGACAAAGATTTCTCGTAAAATTACCATTATATGTTTAAATAAACCAAAAAAAGTTTTAAAAATTCAAAAAATCAGTATTTTTGTTATTTTTTCTGTTCCCCTATCTCCAAAATCACCTTCCAAAAAAATTCTTTGTTTTTCTATGTTTACTACATTAAATGGAAGAAACTAAAAAAAATGTGTACAACCAATAAAAATTTACCTACGATTTCATTTTTTAGAGATAGGAGGGAATTACAATGAAATTTTATTGTAATATTATTACTAAAATTTTATTAATAATACTTTTAATAATATTAAAAGTTTAGATAAACCCAAAAAAGTTTTAAAAAATTAAAAAATCAATTAAAATTTGATTGTACCCCCAATCCTCAATTATGCCACCAAATATTTTCTTGAATTTCTAGCACTATGCCTAGGTAAACAAACAAAATTTGTTTAAAAAATATATAATAAATATAAAGAAAGCTTTTTACAATTTTTGAGAAAGGGGAAATTTCAGAACATTTTTTTAAAAATCGATAAGTAAGTATGCATGAACCGAGTTTCGTACATGTGCTTACATATATTAGCATTTCTAAAAACAATATAACGTGGGATTATATTTACAATTTAGAGAAAACTGACCTCCAAAAATACTCTCCCACCCCCTGGAGATATTGACCCCAAAGTTTCATCAACAAACTATCCCATATACATGAGTTTCTACATAAAATTTCATCAAAATCGGTTTATCCAGTCAAGTTTTATTAAGCTTCAAACACACCAACGCATGTCCACACGGAGAGAATTTTCTCAGTTTTTTTTTTTCATCTACTGCTGGTCCAAGAAACTAACAGCAATATAGTTTTGTGAGCAGTAGTTGGAAATCAACCATAATAATGTGGTTGCGACTGATTTAATTATATACATGAAGAGTGTGCTAATGACCTATTGAAAAATAAAATAAAATAAATGGTCCCAGAAAAACTATAGAAATTGATTATAGCCAACTTTTGTACTATAAGAATGACACTGGCCACATATTGCAACAATGGGTGTTTGAAGGTGTGTTAAATATAAGAAACTAATGTTTTAATCATATAGAGAACCAAACAGAAGTTTAGTTGTTACCCATCATCAGAGAATGTATTTTTACAGAGATGACTATTATGTAGAAGTATGAAAAGCATACCAAAAACACAGTTACACCCATCAAACTGTTGTACATAAATATACATTTTTATACACAGACTTGAGTGTGCATACAGAGAAGACGGGGCAGCTCGTGATGCAACACACAAAGCCCACTGCAGTATGCACTGGTCCAGCGATTCCCACCTGTGGTACGTGTACCCCTGGGGGTACACAGGATCCCATTGGGGGTACGTGAAAATTATATTGGTAATGG
>JAAAKQ030492162.1:0-41710 GCA_010016005.3 Zanna intricata
GCCTCAAAGGAGGTTGTTTTAAAAACTCCAGTGCACACAATTAAGGCTCTGCGCTGGGCACTCCTTAAATTTAGAAGCGCTCTGTTTTGATGATAAATGAGGAATTAATATTAAAACAAACACAAATTCTTAATAAAAAATTATGATTAAATAACTTAATAATTATAACAATTCAAAGAAGTTTAATGCCACCTGCATTTATAGAAATAACTATTGAACAAATTCGGTATTACCACGTGGTATCGTTCTAAAATAATCCTCCTCAAATTCCGAAATTTAGCTTAGACATAATCTAAACTATTGACTTTACTTTCATTATTTGTGTTAAAAAAAAAAGTGAAACTATTTAATGTATTTAAAAAACTATCCGATAAAACGTTGGAATTCCCACCCTTATTTCGGTGATTAAAAATCGTTGTAAATTGTTAGATTCGTCTTAACTAAAGAATTTTGTATAATGGGCCGATTAAGCCTTTAAAGAGACTTTAACTCAGTCCGTTTACACGAACTGTTTCTGTTCTTTATGAATTTATTATAATCATAAATTTTAAATTACTGTGGCGGTGTGATAAAATGAAAATTTTTATTTAATGATTGTGCAGTGATTGTGACTCAACAGTTTTAGAACTAATGTTACCGTAAAAATCAATATGAGATAATCCCATAATTTTCCGCCTCACTCAGTATTTATAAGTATAATAAAGAATTTCAATGTGAGCAACTTAAAACTAGCCCCGAATTTTCATTTGTAACTGCCCACTGCATCATGACTACAGCGATATCGGTATTAGCGCTACAACTGATTGATTGATTATTCATTTTTTCTATTTTTGTAAGGAGAATATTATTCAAACTTCAATACAGTATATTTTGTGTAATAGACAAATTCATTCTTTGCAATTGTGTTTTCTAAAATGCCTTATTTGGTCCAGAAAAGGGTTGCTGTAGTATAAACTTATCTGAGTTCTGGATCCTTTCAAGAAAGTATTTGAGAAAAAATTTCCAAATACCAGTATTCCAGCAAATAGGAACATACATAATTTGGTGAAAAAAAATGATGTTCCATGAAGTCAGTTTCAAACGCGAAACGAAGTAGACAATCTTTTGACTCCAAAAGCCACAGCCAATTTTCAGAGAAGAATTTCAACCAGTTTAATGAAATTGTTATAAGTTATAATTACAAAGCGTGTAAAAATACTCATCTTTTCGTAAGATTTAAATTTGAAACCATATCATGGAACAACTGTGCAGTAACTTAGTAAAACAGACAAATCAAACATCCCAATTATTATAACTGGATTGTCAACAACATTGTCATTGGATAGATAAACCCAATGTCAATGTCATTAGATAGAGCAACATCGTTATTCGATAGATAGATTTCATATCAAATGAGGCATGGTATCATTTATCTGGGAATGTTAAATTGCATAACACCAGGAATTGGATGACTGAAATCCAATGGCTGACCTGTTGTTTTGAATGTCCATTTCACAATGATAAATTTTTATATAATGTGCTATTTCTTTTAATCATATGCTAGAGTGAATATCTTTTTATCGGATTGTCAACACAAAAGTGTATCACACTATTTTCAAAGAATTCTACGCTCAGTTAACAGATGGAGAAAGAGTAATTCTAGAAAGATGGAACATGTCATACATCAAACAATTCACTAGTACAAAGTTCAGGCAGCTTTTACAGATGCATGAACTCTCAACAAAGGGTGATGGCCTCTGAGTTCCCCAGATTTGTCTAGTTGCAATTTTGTTTTTTAGGGTTTTTTGAAGGATAAAGTTTATGAATCAAATCCCTATACTATCAGTAAACCGAAGGTTAACATTCAACAACAAATCAATAGCATTGACAGTATTTTTTCTGTCAACTGGCACTCAGTACTCGCCAGTATAAAATTTCATCACTTCACAGGACACTCACTTTAAACATCTTTTGTACAATAATTAATTACATAAACTTTTACTAATGTAAATACAGAATTTATTCTAATTTTTTCATTTCATTCATAAAAAATTACAGATTACAACTGTGATTAATCTTTAGCACTTCAGTTCAAGTTGCTCAACTGATAACTTTGTTAGCAGTAAAATTAATCTCAGTAAATGATATTTAATGAAATTAAAATGATATTAAGTAATAATGCAGTTGATTGAGGACTTACTTTAGAACTTTTTGGTAGTTGAATTTGATTTAATGGTACTATATATTACAACACTTAAAAATAATTTTCATTAATAGTATCTTTATTTTGTTGTAATTTGTATATTTCATGTATTTAATATTATTGCATAAGTTTGTATGAAAATAATTAATATGTGAACTTTAAACACATCTATTTTTTATTTTATAATTTATTTTTTTATATTTATAATTTACCTTATATTGATGTGATCTATAAAATGTATTTTTATTTACCAATCAGAACAAAAATGTATTTAAATGGTTGAACCTAGTAACATCAAGAAACCAAAATATAATGCTTAAAGTGCTTCAAGTAGTGAAGTAGCGTATAACAGAATTAATAAGTTAAATTTTTATTTTTTGCTCACATTATTAGTTCTTATTTAAAATTAAATTAATAATAATAACAACAATTAGAATGTTTTAATTTCCAGAAAGAAACTGAATCGTTGAAATTTCATACTCAGTACATCATGGATTTTTTTCTAGTACTTTTGCAATTTACATAATACTATTAGTGAACAATTGATTTAAAAATGTATAAAGTTATTTTTTTTTCTTGAGATACTGTGTAATAATAATATTTAAAGAATAAAGTCAATACATCATAAAGTTTTGACAACATGTAAAGTGTTATAAGACAAAACTTTTTATATTACTTCATCCTTCATATTTTTAAATATTAAATTACTGTTCATTGATGTCGGTTGATTATTACTTAAATTTATTATTAACATCAAAATAAATAAGAATGTTTTATTACTTTTTATTCTATCACATAAATGAATAATGTTTATCATCTAATTAAACAAATAACATCATTTAAGGCAACAGTAAAACTAGCATTGTTATTTGTATTCATAATTCTATTATATGGATGACGAAATTTGTTTTAAATGTATAAGAATAATTAGCTGAATTTTTATAAAAAAATTATAATTAAAGCTAAACAAAGCATTTTGTATTACCTAAAAAAAAAATCTATAAAAATTCAGAACATTTTCATTTAACTAGCATTTGAATTCAAAGGATTTGAATAAATTTGGATTTATTTTGATAATTTTTTTGAGTAATAATACCAATTACAGTTTTACTAGATATAAAAAAATCACCATATACATATAAAATATCTTGCATTTATTTTCATCCCGACTTATCTTCATCACCAATATGTAGGTTATGTTTTGCATTTCAAAAATTACTAGAAAAAAGAAACATTGTTTTAATCTGTTTCTAATTCACATGATATTAGAAATATTAATACCCATACTATACTTTACAGTAACAATTACATGGAATCGATTAAAAAGTTTATATTAACAATATAAAACATTAATTTACAGTTACTAAAAATGTAAAACTTCTTTCAATGTAATTTCTAAATATTTTCATTAAACAATAAAAAACTTAAAACAAAAACTCACTGTACAATACTGCCACATAATAAGGAAAATCGATGATGCTTGACGACGAGGCGTAGAGTGAATATATATAGAGACGCATCCAGTTATCCAGGAAATGACGAAAACATATGCGAAAACATGCGCTGAAGAACAGCAACAATCAACATCCAATAGGTTTAAATTAAATAAGGGAGGATTGACGAAAGAACAATGAAAAAGATAAAGCTGCTGAACACAGTTTCGCGTAACGCCGCGAATAAAATTGAAGATAAATGTCCCAATAAAAATTAAAACTGACAACGGTACAGCGACCGATATGGTTGCCGAAAGAAAATAAAGTCACTAGCAGCGGAGCGGGGCTGGTCCCGAACAGCATGGAATTTAATTCCAGATAAAGAGAATTATTGCAATCATTAAAATTATCGAAATTATTAGAATGCGAAGGACCAGAACACTGGTGAAGCCAGGCGTCGAAAAGCTTGTTGTTCGCTGCATTGTTAGAGGCCGACTAAATACCAAAACGATAGAAAGAAGAAAGGAAAGCTCGTATCAACACGCGCAATAGAGTGCAAGCGTTAGAACAGAGTTAAGTAAGTAAGAAAGTACATAGAAAAACACAACCAGCTGCAATAGTTGCGGAAAGGGTGTGTAGCAATTCATAACACTAAGTCAGGTACCCAACAAAAAGCTTTTAACAGGCAGAGACAATAAGAATAAAAAAAAAACAAATAATATAACAGAAAAATTTTACCAGGCAGAGGCAATAACAATAAAAAATAAACAAATAATAAAACAGAAAATCAAATTTAACACAAATGTGTAAACAAGCTGAATCAATATGTGGAATCGATCAGAATAATCATTCTGACTACTTGTTACAGCTTAATCCACAAAATTCCATTGATCAAGATATTTTTCCAATTCTTTTAAAAATATTATGTAGATAATGTCTTGAATTTTATTTCAAAAAATATATTTTATATCATTTGCTTACCTACATTGATGATTTTATCCTATAAATTTGATAATTTTTATTCTTTAGGTAAATACATGAAAAGTTGAGTAAAGTTTAACTTTGCTTATATTTTTCTTATTTTTAATGACCAAAATTGTCATATTTAAAATATTTAGTTGTTAATTTTAACCATTATAATTTTACTAAGCATACAGATATTCTATTTTGTGCAAAAAAAAACCAAGTAAATAAAAACACCTACCTATATACAAAAATCTATAATCAAGATGTTCTGCATAATATAGAGATTGCATATGGTCTATGCTATTATGAATAAATTATACTTGTGTAATTCTGTGAATACCAAATAGATATCACATACTTTGTATCATGCCTACGGTTCAAATATTGTTTATGTATTATATTTCATCTACAGGCTTTAGGTAATGTAAAAAAATACTGATATTGAAGTATTTAAAAATTCATACTTAGTAGTCATCAATGATTTGTGATAGTTATAAAAAAAATAATTGTTTTCCCATTTTTAAAAATGAATTGTTATACTCATACCTTTTCTATTTTTGATTTAAATTTAAATCTTAATTTTGATCTAACTCATTCTTAAAGCAAACATCATTCTCTAAAAGTACAGTTGCCTTCTTCACCTTTGAAAGTTAATACTAACCAATAAGAGGCCAGCTCAAATGTGAGAATTAAAATTTCTAAACACTAAGCTAAATGTAAAATATCTTTTTTTTCATTTTTAAGTTTAGAAACTTTTTAAGTTTAGAAACTCTTTTTGATATCATATATCATAGTATGCTCAAAATACATTTAACAATTGAGCTAGGCAGCTTATTCATTGTAAAAAAAAATCACACAAAAAATTTAATCGTACTTTTAAAACAATTGCCTCTTCTACACAAAACAAATAAGATCTGATAGATTTACATAAATTGAATAATGAATAAATAAATGTTATAATATTACATAAATGTTATCCATTTACATTTCAAGGCATAATAAGGGAAAAAAAGCATACTTTCGGAGCAAATTTTTAGAAAATTAACTTTAAGTGGCTATAACTTGATAGTAGAAAATATTGAATAATGTATTTTAACACAACCATTTATTTAACTTTTCTTTAGACTTCCCTGAAATACCACACAGAATAAATGATTTTTGAAATTCAATGTTCTATTTAGAATTCATATGTTCTTGTTAAATGGGAATTAAACTAACTGTAATGATCTTGACACTTACAGCACTGTGTTTTTTTTTTGAGGATTGAAATCATGGCTGTTTTCTTAAAACATCTATGAATGTCTGACCTCATATTCTGGACACATTCCACTGTTATAGCTTGTATTTTCTAGTCATACAATCCTTTTCAATTAATTCATTTAATCACTTCTGCTGGCAACTTATCATTTTCTAGAAGAAAATTTTTAATTTTCTTCTGAAATAATGTAGTAATGTGATATCTGTTTTCATTTCTTGCTAATTTACATGTATAGAGTTTTCTTTTATGTTTTTAAACCAAGCATGTATTACAAACATTTTATTTATAAAACAAAATAAGTTAATTCTATTCTGTAAATCCTGTTCATACTTTTTCAGTACTCGATATTTCCATTTATCCACTACCAAGCATTTCAATTACCCATCAGTACCTTCAAAAATGTTTACCTTCCTTTTCCATAAGTTTCTATCTATTCATAAATAATTTCAAGTATCATCTTCATACCACCATCACCATTATGTATTACATCAGAGGATCAAGATGAATGATCTGTAGTGTGTATAAAAATGCCATGCCTGACCAGGATTTAAAGGCCAAGACGCTACCACTCGTGCCAAGGAGGCTGGCTCACTATTATCTTGCCAACTCATAACTTTATGAATCTAATCCTAAGAACATGACCAAAATTTTTAATATCAGAATTTTTAATACCCAGAAAATAGAACAATTTACCTTGTCTAATTAGCACTAGTGTCTGAAAAATTGGCTCCAATTTTCTTAATTCTACAGTATTCTTAACATGATGGTCTATTTCATTACATTGATAAACATAATTTTTCTTTCCTAACATGCAATACATGACTTTAATCTGTTTTTTGATGCTGAAAACGAATATTAACTCAAAATCTTTCTATCACCCTCCATTTTTGAAAAATGTTTAATCAAAATTAACTAAAATTTATTTTTAAATAAAGGTTTTTTTTTCATTTTTCAACATATAGTTAGAATTTTGAGCTTCTAAATCGTATTTTGTTAGCTCATTTTTTGTTGTTTAACTTTGTTACCATAATTTGTAAGCTATAAATAAATAATACTAGACAAAGAATTAGATCATTTCACAGTAACATATTATGACATTATATCTAATACTGAAGACTGAGCCTTCATAGACAAGATTAATCATGTCTGTACAGGTCAAAGCATATAACTGAAAACGCAGCTGATAACATGTTTAATAAATCATAGGACGATGCCCTACAATTTAAGGAATCAGGAGGTTAAGGAATCGTAGCTCTGTTATGTTCTACTCTGAGAACATAACAAAGAGCTATATTATTTGTTTTATGCACTGGATTTAGATGAATTGTTCAGTCTTATTGCTGTCTTAAGTTTATTAACAGTGCAGTGGCATAATGCCTTAAAATTGTGTAAATGATGTAGATGCCTTTTGCAGTGAGTTTACTGTAAAATCAACTAGATAAAACATTACAACTAATTAAAAAAACTATCATTTGGACTTTCAGTGTAATATTGGTGATCAGGAGAAGGGCTTCTCGTATAGTGTGCACTAATTGTTGAAAGTACACGGAAGGCTTTGCCATTTGGTGTACCTATGGTTTGGCTTGAACTAAAGGATCATGTAACTGATTGTTACTTTCATTTAATAAGTGTGTCTCGAATTTCTAAAAATCTAAACATACTATAAAATAGCCAACATTGCAATCTGCAATCTGATCATTCCTCACAGTGAAATTTTCCAGTTCCTAAGCCACCTATAAATGTATGTTTTGAAAGGAATGATGAAGAATCAGGCAGTACTGAAGAAGACAACAAGATCTTGATTTTGAATTATCTTCCAATAAGCCTCAAGGTTTATTTTATACCACAAGAATTATCACGACAAAGAATGCCACAAGAATTATCTTATACCTCAAGGTGAATTAAATGACTTGGTTAGTGATTTAAATTCATCAAAAAATCAAGTTGAACTGTTAGGATCAAGACTGCAAAGTAAGAATTTACTTCAAAAAAATACAACAATTTCGAGCTTTTGAAGCTAACAAAAAGTACTTTATTGATGAAAATAATTTGGTTTATTGTATAAATATTGATGAAGTTATGTTGCATTTAGGACAAATTCATGAACCTGAAAACTGGTGCCTTTTCATAGATTCGCCCAAGTATAGTTTAAAAGTGGTTCTACTACACAACCATAAAAAATATCCTTTGATTCTAATCACTTATGGTATTAATTTGAAAGAGTCTTACGATGTGATGAAAGACTTTCTTGAGAAAATAAATTATAAAAAATATTGCTGAAACATATGTTGTGATCTGTAAGTTATAGCCATTATTTTAGGCATGCAGTTAGGCTGTACTTTGTATTTTATATATTGCAAGTACATGTATTTTTTTTTTTTAATTGGACAGTGGAGCTAGGGATAAACATTATGTTACCAAAGAGTGGAAGAAACAAAACAACTTAACTCCAAATGGGAAAAATATTATTCATGAGCCCTTAGTTGAACCCAAAAAAATATTTTTATCCCTTCTCCATATCAAGCTAGGACTATTTAAAATTTTTTAAAAGCAGTGAAAAAATATAGTCCTGGATTTTTGTACATCAGGTAGAAATTTCAGAATGTAAGTGAAGGAATATTTTTGATCCTCAAATAAGAGACTTGGTCAAAGATGATGTATTTTTTTTTTACCTTCAGAACCACCGTTAAGGTATATGATCAGAGGATGAAATGAATGAATTGTAGCACATGAGAAAAATGCCATGCCTAACCGGGATTCGAACCCGGAACTTCCGGATGAAATGCCAAGACACTACCACTCGCGCCATGGAGACCAGCAAAGATGATGTATTCAACTCAATATTAAATAATGTAGGAAGTTCCACTTGGGCTTCATTTAAAGATGTTTGCAAAAAGTTTTCTTGGCAACAAAAATCTGACAATTACCCCAGTATTGTTAATAACTTTTTACTTCATACAGAGCTATAGGATGTCACATGTCTTTGAAAATACATTTCCTTCACTCACATTTGAATTTTTTCCTGGACAACCTCTGAGACAAAAGTGATGAACACGGTGAACATTTCCACCAAGACATTTCAGTGATGGTAAGGTGCTATAAAGGGAAATGGAATACTAACATGCTAGCCAATTACTTTTGGACATTAATTCAGGTTGTGCCTGAGGCTATTTATGAAAACAAAAGCATCATCAAAATTATTCTAACACAGGACAACCATGCAGGATTATAAACTTATAATTCAGATTTTAACTATATTTTCCCTTAATTTTTTTTTTTGAAGTGTAATTTAATTAAAACTAAGACTGATAGAAAAATTATATTTACAAATCTGTAATGTAGGCAAAAAAGCAATTCATGAAATGATATCACACTTAGAGAAACATCAAATTTTTTTTTGTGTATCAGTGTCATTTGTAACATAACTATTTCCTGTAGATATTTACCTTTATCCATACAATGAATTAAAAACTATCATTTCAGTATTTTGGGTTTCTATGAAAATAAATTCCAGGGCAATATGCTTCCACATATAAGAAATTACTCAGAATTAGTTATTAGCTCAACTGGAAAATTACTGGCTAGTTATTAGGATTGTCACACTAATTGGCTAGTATTTATTATAGATATAATAATATCTTATCATAAAATAAATGATTGATCGGAACATTTTCATATTTTAATATTTCTGTAATTGTTATTAGTATATTATTTTACTGCTACTTAAAAAATGTAATGAAGTAAGTTCAAAGTTTTGGTAGATAATGATAACTACAGTTTCTCTTTGTGTTTACATGTGTAAGTACAACAGAAAAATGTAGTCATTAGCTTTTAAAATTCATTGTAAATCTTGAGAAGAATTTAACTATTATAAACAAATGGAGCAAGTGGATTTGTTAAGGTCCATAGAGTTATAAGCATATTATTGGAATTTAAGTTATCTTATAAGGATTCAAATTTCTCAGAAAAATTACCATGTATAGTAAGTTTAGTAGTTTTTTTTTTAATATAAAAAACTTAAAGTTCTTACTTGAAAAAAATAATTCTATTTCATTCTCAGTAGTAAATAGTTCACATAGTTGTAAATTTGGGATTATATTTAAATTAAACTTCTGGCTTATCCTACAATCAATACTGAGTCACCAAGAGATGGTTTAAAGAAAAAATAATAGGTTTCAAAAAAGCTGCTATGTATATGTATATGTATATAACAATAAGTTCACACAGTGCAAAACATCCACATTGACAATTTAAAAAGTGCACTTCTTATGATGATAAATTTTTAATTAAAATATTTGTTTATGATAACAAATGTTTTTATTCCTTTTTTATCATAAAAATATTCTCATACAGAATTATCTAAAGCACTGAGATGACCTTAGTTAAAAAATTAATTAAAAAACCTATTATCAATTTTGAATAACCAACTAGTTATACAACCTCCACCAAGTAACTGAGTAACTAACTAACACCATTATTTATTATAAATTTTTTTACTCATTTCACTGCTATTTTGCCTTAGTAAAATTTATCCTATTATATTTCAGTGATAATAATTAAAGTTTGCAGAATTGAAATTATAAATTGATATCTTACTTATTTTCTTTCAATTCTTATTATATATTATTAGAGCAGTATTTTAACTCAGGATTTATAGTCAACTTATACTACTAGATATCATTGTACTGCATTTTCCACTTCCAGAGTTATTTAAAGCTTACATTGGACAATAATTTACTGTATAAAATGTTTTTAACTATAATATAAGGATGTTTAAAAATTATTTTGTTGTAGAGTAGTATTTATTATATTTTTATGTAATTATTATAAAGCCCGAACGTGAAGTAAAAGTCTCACTTTAGTATCACTAAAGAAATATAAAACTAAAATTTTATATTTCTTTACCAAATAGCTCTGGAAGTGTAACATATTTATATATAATTCTAACTGAAATTAAGCATATGCAAAATAATACCTCAAAACTTTATTTAACTTTACCAATCATTTCTGATACTTTTTTCATTAATCAGTAAAATTTTGACTCATTAAACTTTGTGCTGAAAAAGAAATACATGGAGGGAGTGCATGAAAAAATAATCTATCATCTATAAATTGAATAAATTATAACTAGATTTAATAATATTTCTTATACAAGCACATCTCTTGCGCAAAGGATATTTCTAAGTACTACAATGCCTTTACACTATTTTATACTTTAAGTAAAAACATAATATTGTTCAAAGTTAATTAATATTTTACTAATATTTAATAATCTCAATTTCATTTACTTTTAATCCTAGTTGTCAATATTAGAAACTAAACTTCTAATTACTAGACTTTTATTTCTTTTTTAATGAAGAAAGAAAATCATTTTAAATATTTACTCTTTATAAATACATAAAATAAAAATTTATAATATTTTTGTTTTTTAACAATCTTGAGAGAGTTTTATAAAATTGAAATATTAAAATAAAATTGATTTTTTTTTATTTAAATAAATATAAAATAAATTAAAATTTGCTATGTTTTTGTCGATAACACTCATTGATGAAATTTGAAAAATTTGTTGAAAACATGAACTTTTGTAACAAGCTTAACAAAATTTTAAAAATATTATAAACTTTTAGTAATCTTTAAAATACTTTTAGACCCTTGCAATCTGTATGGTGTTCTCACCTTAGCATTTGCTGATGTTATTGCTGTTTTTTAAGCAGTCTCATATTTACAATCTGTGAAAAAGTGTGTTGTATCTGGATTGCAACTGTGTTTAGTATGTAGTTGTTGTGCATGTTTTTGTGTATTTATGTAATTTATTATCTTCAATTGTGTTAAGTAAGGTCTTTTTACGTGTTGTAAAATATCAAAATGGTTGTATGTGTTGTTGGTGGATTTGTTATTTCTGTCTATGAGGTGGTTGGCAAAAGTTGACGATAAATCGCCATGGAGGGATTTTAAATATTCATTATAAATTTGTCTAAAGCCATATCTAGTTTGATTGATGTAGAACATTGTGCAGTCAGAATAGTTCAGTTTGTATGTTTCAGTAACAATGTGTTTGGAGATTGTATTCTGTGTGCAATAACTTGTTTTGTTGTTATTCTAAAGACTAGAATATTTTTTTAATTTGTTAGTTATTTATTTTAATTTTTGCCACAATACTATTACTATCAGCAATATTAATGTATGATTCAAGAATGAAAGCAGTAGTATTGCGTATGGAAGATAGTTGTTAGAATGAATGAAAACGTTTTGAAGTATGTTACAAAAAAATTTTTATATAAAGTTACTTCTCATTTGTTGTTTAAAATTAATCATTTTCATCATTAGCCATCATGAGCAGAATATGAATTTTTTTTTTAAAGTTTTGTAAACATTTATATTATAAATACAGTTCAACAGTGTTTTATATTAATATAATTATACTTAATGTTAATAACATCAAATTTTTATTTCCACTTGAATAAGTATTGGTAATTTATTTCAGAATTTCCATTCTATAAAATTTTCAAAAAGGTTTTTAAAAAAATTGAATATTTTTTTAAATGTTAATTTTTATCTTTTTAGTACTTATAAATTATAATTATTTAAGTTGTAATTTTAAATAATAAACTAAAAGCTTTTCAATCAGATATATAATAGTGTTTAGTAAAAATTAATTATGAATAACAAGTATAGTGACAAGAAGTGTAAGATTAAATACAATTTAGGTTGTACTATTCTGGTTCATCAGCACCAAATCCATCTGCAAAGTGAAAATTTAGTTCAGTACTACTCTGCAGTTAGTACCATAAAAAAAATATTTGAAAAAATCAAAAACATTGTTTTTCAATTGTTTTCTTTCAGCAATAGTTTAAATTTTTTCCATAATAATTTTTTTGAATACACTCTTTGGGTAGCATCAAAGAAATATTCTCTTCACATCCTTAATAAAAGAAACATTATAACTAGTATACATTCTTTTACCAACCTCATATTAATTTGATCAGATTTAAACTAAGGAAACAAATATACTCCATACCATACCACACTTTAGCTACAGTAATCATAAAACTTATATTTTCTGCTTCTTCTTGTATTAACTCATTATAATATGTAAATAAATTTCAAAATTGTAAATATAAAATTTAATGTAACATATGATTATTTTCTTAAACATACTCCTGATGATATTTTAAAGACAAGTGCATCTCTTTATGAGCATCTTTGTGCGCATGTGTGCATGAGTGCTAGAACCTGAGAAATAGTAATTTATAAAGATTGGTTAATTTTAATTTATTTATTATTATTATTAATTAATTATTGTTGTCTGTTAATTAAAATAAAAATAATTGTGCTTCATAATAGGTTAATAATTACTAAAAAGGACAGTATCAAACAAATAGTTGGTAGGAAGTGATTAAACATAATGAAGCAAATTAAAATTAAATATGGTTTTACAAGACATGTTTGTTATTCAATCACATCTCTTCCTCACCCTCTCTCTCTCTCTCTCTCTCTATATATATATATATATATAGAGAGAGAGAGAGAGAGAGAGAGAGAAAGAGAGATATTAGGTATGTATACTAAACTCAAATCAAGAATATAAACTTAACAGCATATTTGAATAAACTTTCAGTTTGTAAATTCTCCTAATATACCATTCCTTCTGAAATGATTTTTTTTATTATTATTATTACTCTTTTCTAAAAATCTTCTTCATCAGTTTCAAAGATCATAATACTCATACATCAAAAGATCTCAAGCTATAACATACTGATTTTGTGCTCATCAGTTTAACCAATGTACATGAGTTACAAAAATTGCAATCTATAACCAATTTAATTTAACCATCACAATAGACAAGTATTTGAATAAGCCAACTATTCTACTAACTTACTGAGTGATCAACATTATTTTAGCATTTAATTTAAATGGTCCTAGATACAATTATCTTCTTAAAAACAAAGTGAATAATCAAGGAACATGAACATCTATCCAACTATTATTGGATGCTCACAAACATGATTTACAAAATAATTAATAATTAAAAATGGAATCATAATTAATGATAAAATGAATGATTTAATTAAAAATTTTGATTTTGAATGAATTTTGATTTTGAATTTGATTTTGAATGAATGATTTAATTAATGATTAAATGGAATCAAACTTGATTCCATTTTAGGAAACATCACTATTGCAATTATTATTATTTATTTTTTTTAGTTTGAGGCTTGGCATCTAAGGCCTGTAGCCTGTTTATTTCATTCAATCACTGAATCATAGTTGTAACTAGTTTTTTTATATACTAAAAAAAAGCTTCATAGCTCATAGAAACTTAATGCTTCATTCTATAGCCAGGTGATCATTTATAAGGTCTTGTATGATATTGCCTTTTAACCAATATACGGATTTGAGGCCGATATGTAGATTGCATTCTTCAGTTAATGTGTTTCACTATCAATGGCCTCTGTAAGAGCAGATAGGCTATCGCAGTCCCTGGAAAAGGTAGGATAAATTTATTCCTATATGCCCAATTCTTAGCTTAGTGATACAAACTTGCTCACGTCAGCAGCACCTACCAGTCATAGACTACATATCTACATCTTGCTTAATAGCGTATATTTTTGTTTGTGAGTCAGCCAAAGTCTACTGCCATACAGAGATAATGTCAATTGAGGCTCCATTCTTCATATCTTCTAGGAATATCTTCCATTGGCAAGTCGTTTGCAGCAATCTTGGCATCAGCATCTGCTTCCTCATTGTCTTGAATCAAAGGTGGCCAGGGCTCCAGATGAAAATGAGCGAAGAGCTTCAGTTCTTAGATGTGACACAAATCAAAGATCGTCCTCAGTAATGATCAGTTGTTGATTTGTGTCCTAAGGCAGATAAAAAGCATCCAAGGAGGGGTTTCACAGTATTTCTGTGGAGCAACTTTGGCATTCTGTTATTCTAGCATTCAGTTAATTCAGTAACATGGATGGCTGAACAAGTGACATTGTTTGTAAACTTCTTTCAGCTTTGGTAGCATCATACTTGCACAGATCAGATGATTAGGAAAGATAAAATTTTCATTGTGTATTTTAGAATCATCTTGTTTGATCCAATGTGTAATAGTGTTTTGCCTGTTGCACGATACAGGCTTGCAGAAGAACTTATGCAAAATGCCCCTGATGCATACCGTAGATCTGCATTGTCAAAAGGATCTAACTTTTTAAAATACGATTTTGTGGCTGATGAGTACGCTATGCATCCATAGTCGATTGTAGACAGTACTATTGTTGTATGGAGATGTAGTAGGACCTCTCCATCAGCTCCCCAATTTACATGGAAGATATACCTCATATTCAAGTGACTAGCACCCAGGTGTTAAATGATAGTTTATTTCTGGGATCCATCTTAAACATCTGTTGAAGTTTTCACCGAGAAATTTAACATTATCTTTAAACTGTAGGCAGGGGCCTACATTTAAAGTCAGGAGCAGGTCCAGATTCTGCTTCCTTTTTTGACAGAAGTGAATGCAGGTGGTTTTAGGTATGGTAAATAAAAAGCCGATGTTTGTGACATTTAACACTAATTTATCAATTGCACCTTCATTTTCATTTAATCATCGCATTTGTTGTGACATAATAGAATAGCGTTACATCATCTAAATACACAAATTATTTTACTGACACTTCTATACCATCAAATATGTCATTGATTGAAACAATGAATAGAGAAGCACTAAGAGAAAACCCATGTAGTACTCCATTTTTCAAGCTCATGTTGGTTTGACAGTGACTGTCCAACACAAACTCAAAAAGTCCTGTCTTTAAAAAGCTGGAGATAAACTTGGGCAAATTTAATATAAACTTCCATTCATGCAGTTGTCTGAGAATGTTAAATCTCCAAGTTTTATCAAACATTTTCTCTAGATCAAAGAACAGAGCAATCATTTGTCTGGATGAAAGAATTCTGAATGGTGTTCTCCAGATTGATCAATTGATCGATGGTGGAATGATGTTACAATATCACATTGGTGTACTTGTAAGCGGTTGTCTTTTTCAAGACACTATGTGAGCTGGGAGTTGAGCATTTCTTCCAGTAATTTTCTTAAACAGCATGTTAAAGACACAGGATGGTAGATTCCCATCTTAGGGTATCTTTGTCAGATTTCAAGAGAGGAATGGCTACAGCTTCTTTCCAAATCATGGGATAATTTTCCTGCATCCAGATATCATTGTATATTTAGTAATCTGGTCAGTAGTGCATTTACTAGTCTATTCATTACACTGTAAAGAATGTAAACTAATCACACTGCCATGTCTTCAGCAGCTTGGATGGAATATTGCATCATCGTGAATAGCATGTTGTAGGCATAATCTGAGTTTATGTTAAAATTAGGATCTCGTTCTCCTTCTTTTCATTTCACAAGGAAAGCATCTGGATTGCTTATATTTACTAGATTAGATAGTAGATTTACTTAGATAGTAGATTTACTAATGTGAGCGTATTGTGTACTAGAGCGTTAGCAGTTTTTTCTGCCTTGCAGGTTAATTCCCCTTGTGCTCTATATATGTAAGTGACTGAATATGGATTTGCTTGAAATTATTTGGATTTTCCTCCATACATAAATGACTAGCTGATGTATTTATAGTGCTGATATATTTCTCCCAACTAGATCATTTCAAATACCTTCCAGTGACTCAAAGACGCTTGAAAGTAACTTTGTTATTAACAGTGCCCCTACGTTTATATTTGTGAAGAGGTTATTTTTATTGTTATTGCCTCCATGATCTTCCAATTCCACTATGCTACTGGAATTCTGGATGGACAACCACCTGTCCTTGGAATGAATTGCTCAACAGCAGGTGTGATACAGGAAGTGAAACCAACATCTACGGATAGTATGCTGTTTTACAGAATCCTAACCAATCAGCACAGTCCAAACACCAATGCCTTGGTGAGCACATAATCTTCTTTGGGCTATTTGACCATGTTAGTAGTGAAAAGTTATAGCTTCCATAAAGATCTGAGAGTACTGTCAATGATAATTGTAGGACATAGTTTGGACAGCAGATCAAAAAATCTATGTCCGAGAATGTACTGTTCCCATTGCTGAAGTGTATACTCACTCCATTGTGTAAAAGAACTAGGTTGTTGTCGAGGAGTAGGCTTTCGATTATGAATCGATTGTTAGTACTACTGCATCCCCGGGTCAAACTATGCACGTTGAAGTCCCCTGTTATGAGAAATGGAGGAGTGCTGAAGGGCCGCTGGCGCTGAAAGTGTGGTTGCTTCGACCATGAAGCTGATCGCTTCTGAATGAGATGGCTCACTGCCCCATGGTGGGCCGAGTCACCAGAAGCGAACCGTGTACAAATGGACATCGAAGATTGCAGGATTGCGCCGAGTGTCTGGAATCGTACGGACACAAATGTCAGGTCAGCTGAGCAAAGGCGGCGAAGAAGCAGCTCCTGGCTGGATAACTATGGGTTGTCTCTACCCGTCATCCCTACCCCCTGGGGGAAGACACCCACCTTGTGACGATTCCGGTCGCCACACCACTCATGCCGTTCCTATCCCTGATGAGCTTTAATGGGAGTCATCTTCTTAATTCAACCCAACATGTATGGTCAATCTGAGACTGTACAAGACTACACTTCATTTACATTCACACATATAATGGTCGTTCATCCTCTGAAATAATATCTTATGTTGTTTCCAGAGGCTAAACAGAAAAAGAAAAGGTAATTTATAAAATGGTTCTGGGCCAAGTCCTGATAAAAAGGGGACTGGTTTCAGCCGGTAGTCTGATGATGGCGGTTGGATAAAACCACAAGTGAGAGCCCGTCTATAAATGCATTTCCTTCCCCCTCTCAGAAAAGAAAATAAATTTTTTTTTTTTTAAATTCTTATTCCGTACTTCTATTTTCTTAGTATCAAACAATTTTCTTTTTCTCTGTATTTTATTATGTTAATATGGAAATACTTAAAGAATCAGAGAAGAAATTAATCTTATTGATTAAATTAATTATTATTTTATTAATTTTAATATTTTTGATAACCATTCAGTGTTTTTTATTACTAGTTCTTTTTTTTTTTGATTTGGTTTAATTTAGCAAATATGAATAAAATCAGATAATAATAAATAAAAGTGAATTAAAAAGGATATGATTTCATTTAGCAAGCAAATTATTCACATATTTATATTGTTTTGAATTCTTAATCAATTTTTCTACAAAAATATAAACAGTAAAAATTATTACCTTTTAACTAGTTATTAAGGTGAGATGTATTTAGAGGTTTCAACGATAAGATTTTATTTTTTTTTTTGTTTTGTAATTCAGTAGCATTTATTCTAATAGCATCATCTTTTGTATGTAAATAGTGCATGATCCATGAATAGTGAACGTATTATATTTAGTGCACCTTACAACTGTGATTTCCTTTATAGAAAATGCACTTAATGAACTATATTAAGGTTATTTATTTTTTAAATTAAAAATTTAATGCAGTTTTTTTATTACGTAATATATATTTGTGTCTGTGTATACACTTGTACACATGTATATATGAGTAAATAAGTTACTCTTATGCATGCATTTATTTATGTGTAGTCTTAAACAGATCATGTTTGAAAATAATATATATTTCCTATGTATTTTACACAATACCGCACACTTAGCAGCCTGCATGGAGATTATTTACTAATTGTGAATTTTACCAGACATTGTGTTTAAAATCCATTAAATTAAAGCCACTATTTTTGTATCAAAAACTGTTTATCATTCTTTATAGTTTTATTCATAATTGTTAAACAACAAATTACAATAAATACAATAGCAATTTTGCGTGGCAGTTACTTTTATACAGATTTGAATATTATATTGCGGATACCGGTGTTCTTTGGTGGTTGGGTTCATTTAACCACATCACAGGAATGGTCCACCTGAGACTGTACAAGAAAAACGACACTTAATTTACATTCATACATATCACACTCATTCATCCTCTGAAGTAATATCTTACAGTGGTTCCAGATGCTAAACAGAAAAAAAAGAGACCCAAATTTCACATTGCTGTTTTCATTACTTCTTTTGTACAAGTACAAAAGATGTTGATTCAATTGTACCCTGGAACAAGTACAGTTGAAGCTAGTTAATGAAATATTCCAGGTTTTGGAATAAAATTTGTTTAGCCTGAAACTAAATACATATAGAAAAAAAAAATCCATATAAAAATTTTTATACGGATTTGAATAGTAGATTGTGGATACTGGTGTTCTTTGGTGGTTGGATTTCAATTAACCACACTTCTCAGGAGTTGTCAATCTGAGATTGTACAAGACTACTCTTTATTCACATTCATACACTTCATCCTCAATCATCCTCTGAAGTAATACCTTACAGTAGTTCCGGAGGCTAAACAGATAAAGTGAGAAATACTTATAGAGAAATATCCTGATAGAGTAAAAGAACAATACCATTGAATGAATAATTTGCTCAGAACTAATTGGGTTTTAAATATATTTGATGATACTAAAAGCAGTTTCATAAAAAAAAATACTTATAGTTTAATAAAACTAATTTATAATTTAATTTTGTCATTGCAAATCAGTTGTTTAACAGCTGATTTTCAAAGTCAAAGGTTCTAAAATTCAAATCGTAATAAGAGTTAGTTGTTTTTATGCAGATTTGAATACTAGACAGTGGATTCTGATGTACCTCAGTGGTTGGTTTCAATTAAACATATGTTTCAGCAATGGTCAGCCACAGTCTGTACAAGACTACACCTCACTTACATGTAATACATATCATCCTCATCTCATTGGCCATGGGAGGGGGGGGAGAGAGAATTGCTTGAGTTCACTAGTTGAACAGATTGCAATGAACACATTAGTAAAATAAAATTAAAATAATTTAACAGATAAAATCTATTAAATACCTAGAACCATAAAAGGAAATTTAATCTTTTAAATTGCAAACTTTTAAATTCTTTTTAAATCTCATTCAAATTACAAATTTTATATACATCTATTTTATGATTAAGAGAAATTTAAGCTTGTAATTTTTTATGTTAATTTCTATATTTTTTATTTATAATTATCTTTACATCAAGGACTTTTTTTAAATAATTAAATTACAAAAATTTAGAAAAATAAAAAATTCTATATTTATTTATAAAAAGGATTGTTAAAAAAGTTGTATTTTAGTAAAATTTATTATTAACTGTTTATTAACTTTTCAGATATATAACTGCTATTATTATAGCAATACATTATAATAGCAATAAAAATACTTCTAAGAAGCATAAATATTATTATATTTATGCTTCTTAGAAGTATTTTCTTAAATAAAATTTTAATTCTATTAATTGGATTTCGCTATAATAAATAGCGTATTATGGATTTCTAATTAACACCATAATTCAGTTACTGATATATCATGTAAATAGAACTGTATAAATCACAGCTGTCTACAAACAATAAACATTGAATTTTACAGCATGCAGTTTTGTAAAAATACAATACAGTATGCAAGTTTATGCGAAGATTGTATGAATATGATTGTATAAAACTGTCCAGTTTTGATATTTCTTAATCAGGTTTACGATTCTATATTTGGTACAAAAATTTTACATTTTAGTATAACTAGTGCTGATTTATTTTTTATCAGTTATAGGTTGGTTACAAATCACTTTTAACTTTTTTTCTTATCTGTAGAAGCATTGACATGCAGGTTTGATAATTGAGATTTTTTTTAAATAATTTTTAATAATAACTTGAAAATAATTTATCCAATTTTAAATAATTAATTTTAAGAAATCAAGCAAATGTTACCTGTAAATTAATTATATATATATATATATAATTTTCTTTCTTCATATTTATCATTTTCCTTTTTATTATGTACCCAGTGGAAAGATTTCCAGAGAATTATAAGAAAACGTACATTTTATTTATTTTTTTATTTAATTTTTTTTTTAGTTTCATATAAAAAAAATTGAAACAAATTTATTAAATTTAAAAAGTTAGGCTTTATGATTAATGTGAACATTAAATTTTTCTAATATTCAGATTATTCTGGTGAAATAAAGTAAATTAATTACTTTGAAATATTATAATCAAATTTTACAATAATTTACTGCATTAAAAGTTAATATACATTTTTCATTGAGTTACAAAAATTTATCAAAAACTTGTAACTTATCCATTGTCATTTTGAAACTTTACCCATTGTCATTTGCTTTCAATAGAGAGAATTAAAAGCAACTAAGAAGCCCTCCCTTGAGTTGCTTTAGTTTGTATACTGTTGGCTTGGCACAGAAAAATGGTGCATAACATGCATGTGGTAATAATAACTTTGCAAGCAGTGTAAAAAATACTGAATACAATTCACAATTTGTAAAAATTCTCTTTACAGATCATCAGATGTGCAATTTAAAATTTGATGAATGATATACAATACAAAAAAAAAATTATTTTTTACTATATAAAATTATACAGGCATTTTTCTAAACAAAATTGATTGTGCATCTGTATGTTTATGTGCATGTGTTAAAATCATGTGGCTGTAATAATGTCCTCATGATATGCTTACATTCGATTTTAAATATTGTGCATGAAAACTGGCTTTTTATTCCTCACAACTTACTAATACATAATTTCTGTTATTCATAAAAATTTACAAATCTGATTTTTAACAATTTTTAACATGTTGATTAATTTAAAAACCACCAGTTATTTTTAAAAAACGTAACTAGTAGCCTGTGGTAACCCACATTAATACAAGAGGAGAACCACATATTTGTTATAAAATGTACATATTTGTACATATTTGAGTGTTGTTAATTAAGTATAAGAGACAAATTGTCTCATATACACTTCTGATTCATAATGGTCTTCTCTGGAGCCCTCAGATTGCTTATATTTTATTCAGTTGTTTGGGAAGTACTATCAAAGTTTTCCAGAATAAAATTTATGTTTTAGGCTGTGTTTAGTATATAATTCCAATTTATTATCATATAAGTTTATTAAAAGTAGTACATGAAAATTATTAGTCAAAGGAAGGAATGGTATAAAGTGCAGAGAATATAAAGGAGTCTAAATATAGATGTATAAAGGATAGAATTAGAATTATGAAAATGAGAATTTCTAATTACTAATATAGTAATTATTAATTCATTGAAATACATAAATTTTAATAAATTATAATGCATTTTAATGCTACTGAAGAATAAAAAAATTAATAACAAAATGAGATAAAAATATTCCAGTTTTTATATAGTAATTTCTAGAAAAGGATGAACCATAACACAAAAGTCTTATGAATGTATTTCTTGTAACATTAAATTAGTTTTTTTATAACATGATCCTTAGATACCTAGAATAACTCAGGCAGTAGTATTCAGAAAAATGAAGATCACTAAGTAATGATAAAATGTCAATAGGTGAAGTCACATTTAATAAACTATTCTTTTGTATGGTCAAAGTCAAATAATAATGTGTACAATTCTGCTATATTCTGTTGACTGTAACAGATGATGCCTATAAGAATTATTTTAACTGCAGCAACAAAACATAATATTTATACTTGAATATGAGAAAATACTGTATTACAAAAACTATTTCTTCTATTTGTTAATGTCTGTTGACTTATACTGATTATTAAATGAGCAAAAGTAACAAAACAACTGTTTTTTTATTAACATTTGGTAATTATTTAATTACATATTTTTAAATTATTTAACATTGAAATCAGTTTAGAAATTAAATTAATTGTTTGGATTTTAAAAAGGTTAAATGATATTAAGTTTATTATTTCTAAGTCAGGCATGGAATTTTCATATGCTACTGTCATTTCATCTCATCCTCTGAAGCAGTACCTAATGGTGATCTCAGAGACTAAAAATTTCCATGACTGAGATTTTCTGGTGGAAGCATTCCTCATGCTCATTACTGATGATACGGGGTTATCCTGAAATAAATCCATATATGAATGGAAGAAATGACTTTTTAGAGCAATATTATAACACATGTGTTGGTATGTCTGTAATAATTCACTCACAATGTCACGGTAGTTGGGGAATTACATTTCCTAAAATGTTTTGCACAACAGTTTAAATGAACTCTTCACCATTTTTTCAGTTTAGTTTAATAGTTCTTTGAATTGTTCAGCTCAAATTAAAGGTGACCACAAAAATACCTTCCTTGATTTTAAAATTACTAATACAAGAAAATTTTTCTTTTATATAATGAAATCCAGTACCATTTTTATCCATAACCTTAATAGAATTTTAGAAAAGTCCAGTTTTACATGAAGTACAAAATCATTTTTTAGTAGAGCAGATACGAAAAACCCATTAATAACACTATAACTTCAAAATCACAATTTATAGTCTACCAATAATAGTACTGAATTTTTTCTAACAGAATTTTCATGTTATTTGCATGAGCTAACAGCAGTGAAAGAAATTTATTGTCATTGTGCAAAAGGGAAGCTTTTAAACTAGTTTTTGAGGAATCGATGAACAGTACTATTCTGTAGCTGTGTTCAAGATGATATGTATCCATGATAGCATAAATATCTAACATTACAGCTATAGTACTCAAAATTATTTTCTTCAGAATATAATTCTTGAAACTCTTCCTGAGATTACAAAAGAAATACACTTTGGTATCAGTATGGAGAAGATTTCATCCTTCAGCCTAGATCCCAAAAACTTTATTTCAAATCCAATAAAAGGTCATTTAATTTACCTTGAGTTATCAGATGACCTTTAGAGGAAGAGGATTCTACTTCAAAAGTAGGATCATCTTGCTCCTCATGTCAGACTTCAGTGACTAACTGAAATTCCGAATCATCCTTTAAATCTAGACATGTTGAAGGAATCTGTACAGAGAAGTCCTCACCATTAGGTACTGGTTGGTTCTGCACTGTTTGGTGGATTTACTACCTAATACATTTATCTTTGTAAAGATTCTGTTTATTAGTGTATTTTTACTAAAAAGGCATGTCATCAATAGTGATATAAAACTCTGTGTATGTGTGTGTGTACACACACACACACACACACATATATATATATATATATATATATGGGCATATGTGGGCATGGGCATGCGCGCGCGTGCGGGCAAACTTTTTCTGTTTTGCAATTTTTTTTTGTTGTTCACTTTAATTTGGTACAATTTTACACAAAATCTTAATAATTATAATCATACGAGTCATATCACCATACAATCATTGTTGTAATTATAATCATAAGCGTATATTCCACTGTTGTTTTATTTATTCTAACTTTGGTTTCTTAAAACAATTTGTATCCTTTTTACTTTCTTCCATTACCAAATCAGTAACTCTATGATACTAGAATATATAACCGACTTTCTGGACTATGTACTCTAGATTCCAGATATGAGGAAGTACAAAATGCAAGTTATTTTTTCTTTCATAATAGTCAGAAATTAAAATTATTTAAAACCTTTTGAAATGACAATCAACATTTTAAAAATATAATCTTTTAATTTACTTTGAAACATTTTCAGTCACTTTTGTGTTCATATGAAATTCTGACCAAAAACATAGTGAATTAAATTTCTTGTAAATTTTAGTTATATTTATTAAATTTCATTTGATTTATTCTTTCAAAAGTTATAGTTTTAAATATTTGTTTTTATTCAAAGTAAATACTAAAGATAATAAATTTTTAAATTGAAATAATAAAAAATATAAATTAATTATTTAAAATATTTTGCATTTTTTTAAATTGTTAAAAAATTAATTTGATTAAATTAAAAATTTTAGATTACTAAAGGTTATGTATGTTGTAAGTTGTTAAAGTCTGTACAAAAGCTAAAGAATGTAAATTATGTGATCACATTAACAAAGAACCCTCTTGCCTACTGCACCTCACTCCCAGAAAAGTTTTGAATTTGCATGACATACAAATCAGCTTTTGCATAATAAGACACATACAATAAAAGATAAAGAATGCTTACTATTTATTCATTTTACATTTTATAGAATAACTTAATTGTAAAACTAAAAGATCATCTGGTGTTGCATCTCCTCTTATTGTAACTAAAAGTAATTTAATCTTTTTAGATATAATTTAGAATAATGAACTACTTAATGGAAGGATTGTAAAATACTTTGCTTTTGTATTACTAAAAAAATAAAATAATTATAATGAAATTTCATCTGAAAACCGAAATGATATTAAACATTTTTCATTTATATCTTAAATATAATAAAAAAATATGAGTAATTTTTATTAAATTTTTTTTCTAAACAGTTTTTTAGTAATATTTCCTATTTTAACAGTTCAGTATAGAAGATTTTATATAGTTTTGAATGTAACAATTTTTATTGTAACATGTTATGAATACTATACTATCATTACACAGTACAAACCCATATTTTACTCTGCTATTAATGTCAAAAACTGAGATGTCATTACAAAGAAAAATATAGATTGCATAAAATTCATTAAATTATCAGATTCATCAGCTTTTTAATAACATGCAAAAAAAGTTAATCGATTCAAAAGTATTATATCAACCCAGAAGGATTAAAAAATCAATCGGTCACCACCTTTGGAAGTAGTCTTATAAGACTACCACAACCCTATATATATATATATGAATACTAGATTGTGGATACCAGTCTTCTTTGGTGGTTGGGTTTCAATTAACCACACTTCTCAGAAATGGTAGACCTGAGATTGTACAAGACTATACTTCATTTACATTCATACACATCATCCTAATTCATCCTCTGAAGTATTACCTTACGGTAGTTCTGGAGGCTAAATAGATAAAGAGAAGAAAGAGAAGAATCCTATATATATATTTTTTTAAATAAAATTCCATAAATTAAAAAAATTTAACATAATAATTGTTCCAAGATTACATATACAATAGCAATAACTGAGAAACAGTTAGCACCTGTTCAAAAGTTATAATTTAATTGTTTCATTTACTACTTTTTATCTATCAGTTCACTTCCAAATTGGCCAAGTATAGTTCTTTAGGAAGTGGCTTAGAAATATCATAATAATAGGTTTATGAATTTAACTAAAATGCATAACCTAGCATTATAATTAAAGTCAAGAAAAATGGAAAAAAGCATTACCAAAATTTCTTCTACTTATGAAAGAGCAGTATGCGAGAATTAAAGATTACATAACAACATCAAAAATCTACTTTGAATAAACCTAATCAGTTGATTAATAAAATAAAGTAATCCCTAAGAATTAGTTTTCTTAATTTAGGTGTACATTTTCCCATAGAGTAGAAGTTTCCCTAAGGGTAGGTCTACATTACAATAAAAAAAAACTTCTATAATATTTCTTGACAGATTTATTATTTTTAGCACATATATGTTAGCAGTATTATGATATAAATCCAAGAACAATAATCCTCAACTTTGTTGTGCAATACATTTAGTAATTTTATCATATGATAAGTAAAATTTCACAGAACTCAAGGTAATATTGAAATGAATGATAGATGTCTCTGTAAGCTTTATAATCTAAAAACAGAATACTTTTAACCTTATTATAACTTAATTAGTATAATGTATCATTGTTAACTGATAAAATAAATAAATAAAAACAATTGAATAATCAATTTCATTAAAACCACACATTTTGCAAGAGTAGCAACTTCATTAATTATATTGGGTTAAACAATTACTGGT
This sequence comes from Zanna intricata, assembly GCA_010016005.3. Classification (NCBI taxonomy): domain Eukaryota; kingdom Metazoa; phylum Arthropoda; class Insecta; order Hemiptera; family Fulgoridae; genus Zanna; species Zanna intricata. Next base: position 26,509 of record JAAAKQ030492162.1, read on the forward strand.
TATCAAACAATACAAAACAATCTGTTTCCTTAAAAATAATTGTTTTTTTCAAATAATTAGTGATTAATTGTTTACCAATTACTTTAGAAAATTCAAGTGCATAAGACCAACTGATAAACTTGAAACTGATACTTGAAATATCTGTTTCCGAACATTTTTTCAAGTAAATTTCTAATACTATTCTCTATAATTCTGCAATTACAATTTCCGATCATTCTCTACAATTCACAATTATTCTACAATTACATAGGACTCTTATATACAGGAGTTTTAATTTTTAATGTTTTCTCTAATTCTCTAAAGTTTTATTCTTCTTTTTAATCTAAATTTAATTATTAAAGGAATTAACAAGCAGAAGCTGTTTTATTTTTTTTTGTTTATCCTCCGGAAACATTTAAGTATATCTTCAGAGATGGATGAGATGAATGAATTACAGCGTGTGTGAAAAATGCCATGCCTGACCGGGGGATTCGAAACTTGGACCTATGGATGAAAGGCCGAGACGCTACCACTCGCGCCACAGAGGCTGGAAGGAGCTATGTTAAATCAAATAACTGTGTCCAATATAAAAAAAAGTGAAGGTCAAGGGAAATAACTATAAACTTTTAATTAATCAATAAAATAGTGACTTCCTTTTTAGAGATTTCTTGATGTGATTTTTGAACCAAAAAATCACATCATGTTGTAACAGAAATGGTTATAAGAATTATTACTCTCATAAAAAAATTTGTAAATTTGTGTAAAATTTAAAGTAATATTTTAGCTCTTAATAGAAAAGACAGGATTAGATATCTAAAAGTAGAGATAAAAAAATTAATTTATAAAGAAGATTACATTTTACAGAATATTTATGTTATATAATAAATTTCTCTGTTTTTACTTAATGCAAATTTACTATTTTTAAATATTTAAATTGCCAAATGTAACTAATAGAGCTGTAACTAGGCTGGGGGAATTAAAACTAAGTCCTGAGGCCCCAGAAGGAAAAAATATATTGATCTCCTGAGAGATACAAAAAGAGTTCTATAAAGATTCTTTCTGCTTTAGCAATCTGGGAACCTTTGCTAGAACTTTGGAGGTAGTGGAAAACCAGATTAACTATATTCAATTACTTGTATAAATGTTACATCACTTAAAAAGAAAACAGAAATATCTATAAAATCAAACGCCTGTTTGCATGTGTATATTGTATCTTTTAAACATGTAATCTGAAATGATACTTGATAGAAAGTGTTGCAATCAGTAACATTAATCTCATATCTAACTTGTATTTTTTTATTCCTACACAGACTCTTAGCCCCTGCATATAAATAAAAATGGAATAGTAAATACTCATCATTATTCTTGTAATACTATTGGATAACTTTCAGTTTTCAGTCACAAAATGCAAGTAGCATGCAATTTCTACAAAAAGAGAGCTGGAATATTAATTAAAGCTGGAAAATAAATTAAATTTCAACACACTAAATTAACACATTAATGACACAAAATAACACATTAAATGAAGCACATTAAATTAATGTGTGAAACGCATTATTATATAGAAACATTATTTAGATAGTTTTAGTTCAGTAACCTATCGGATCAAGAACAAAGTTACTGAAGATGGATTTTTTCTTTTCCATTTGGTAATTGCTTCACATCCTTTTTTTTTCAGATGCTACTGCCTGAGATATCTATGTCATTGAACCATTAAATTGTTTGGGATTGATCAATAGTGATTTAACTACTTGTAATCTAATAGTTCACTATATTAATAATACTAAAACTAATTTCATAATTGATATTAATATTTTTAATAGCTACTCTAAAACTTCAATACATATTCAACTTCAATAAATATTCCTCATTCAGAACATTAAAATATGACTAGAGAATTAACAGAGTTCAACCCTTTATGAAAGATTCTTCCAATCTTTAATCCTTTGAGTTGGTTGAATGCTGAAATTTGACATACCTTTCACTCTGCAGATACTTGGAAAAACTAAAACTCCCAAGTTCTTTGATTATGATCCTAAATGTTTTAAAAGGATTTCAATCCTAAATAAGACATTTTTTATCCAGGGAATATAACAGCAATAAATTATATGTAAGTGAATAATATTTATTTATCTATTTATACAATTTATGTAACAGTACTCTATAAGTTGCCTACCACTATTTAGCCCAGTCCAACCGTGTTCTCCAACTGCCCACATCAGTGTGCATTCAGAGAATCATATATGAATGCATAACCATGTCTGTCTCTCCTTCCCAATTATGAGTCTTATTTTCATTATTACTTATTTTCTATTTTATCATCTTTATTTTTTATTTAAAATAAAATGAGAATATCATAGGATTTTGCTGGAAACCAGAAGTCTTTAATAGCTTCAAGTATTTTCTTGAATAAATCTTCATCCAAATTCCATCTTTGCCACATAAGTTCACAAAGGTGTAATTCAGACAACAATGTGACTTGTTTTTTCCACCTTCTACAGTTTTGTAGTCTATAAGAGCGTCACATCATCTCCATTCCTTGTCTCTTTCTCTCTTTCTTGCTTTCTTTCTCTGTGAGTGAATGCATGCGCGTGCACATGTGTGTGTGTGTGTGGGGGGAGAGAGAGAGTGTGTATGTGTTAAATTTAGATCAATTCAAATTGGGTTATTTAAGAGGATTGAAACACAGATCTTTCCCAAATAATCAGCATGATCTACTCGTGTTAATGAATTATTTTTAACTTCCATCTTAAAAATGTTCTACTGCGTAAAAAATTAATGCAATTATTATTCTAAAGAGAAATCTGGAACTTTGAATTATATGTCCTGGTGAATTAATTTATATCTTACCTCTTCCCTCCACTAGGTCATCTTACTGCAAAATTATGTTCTGCCCATTGGTATTACAATGTTTTTCTGTTTGGTATCTTTTCTGATGTAAAAGGATCCTCTTCTGTGCAAGTAATATCCAGCAACTTAAATGAACAATAAAAAAGGCCGTTAGAAAAAGTGTGTGGTAGTATAAATTATTAATTCGCTCCCATAGTGATGGTAGTGTTATCATTCTGGCTAGGTAATCCAACCACATCACTAACAATAAACAACAAACTAATCACACGATTGAATGAAAAATTACCTACTGACCCCAATTTAACAAAACCATACAAAATATCAGAATGCTTTGTATTATATGAATCAATCGTTTAAAAAAATTGATTCTAAAATGACAACAAAAAAACTCCACATCATTAACTTAAAGATATTGTTTTATTAACAGAATAAAATGAAAGTGATTTAATAAATGAGTTTCCTTTTTCTTTAGTCTTTTGCCTAAAACAAAATAAATAATATTAAAAAATGTAATGGTCTGTAAAATAGAATACTTAGAAACTGAATTTCAAAAATGGATAATACCTAAGAAATTTTCAAGATCCAAAAATATAATGCAGCAACTAAATTAAGTTTGATAAATTATACATTAAACTAATATTAAATAAGAAGATTCCAGAACAATATATGAGTAGTAGACCATACTCTTCAAATTTTCTGGTTTATCAATATCTTAACTGAATATTATGGGTATACTTATTGGAAACAAAAGTTTTAAGAAATAAGGAAAAAATATAATTTTCTAAGCTGCATTCAACAAACTGGTATGCACAATTTACCTATATTAAATTATGATAATAGCTAACTTCCTTTGGATGGAGAACTGTTTGCTTTAGGCACAGTAATTTAATATTTAATAATCATTTAAGTACTAGTTAATACTGTTAAAAAATAACAAGAATCTTCTATTAGTCATTGTGGTTTTGTGGTGTAGTCAGTACATTAGAAGGGACTAAAGTTCCAGACGTTTTTCTTTATGATTCATCCCATTACCTGAATATAAATAAACTACTTAAGTACAAACTGCTTATTATAAAATTGCTATAAAGTTTGAAAAGAGGATTCATCTATACTCCAGAAAACAGTGAGACTAGTTGTCAGTAGAGACAATGCTGAAAAATAGAAGAATACATATAAATACAAAGCTATGCTAAATATGTGTTATTTAATAACTCTGTAAAGCTAAAAAACAAAACCATCTTTAAGAATAGAAACAAGACTAAACACAAAGCTTAAAAATACTTTTTGTTTTTTTTTAATTTTTAAATCTAAATATAAATGTCTTTTATGAACTAAAAAATAATTGAATTTATATTAATAATTAAAGGTTTGAAACACTGAAATTGATATTCAAATGTTATTACTCTGGAATCTTCTATTATAATAAACGTCACATAAAACTGAACTCTTGAAATTGCATGCAGTAATAATTATTATCATTAGTAACTCATATTACGTAACTTAAAAAGTAGCTTAATAATACAAAATTGATTGCATGTTTTATAATAGTTAAATATCTCACTTTTTATATTCTCATTGCTTGTATATACATTATTGTTATATTTAAATTTAATAGAAAAAAATCAATATAAAAATTGATTTATTATTTGTTAGTTTTATTAAAATTAACCAGATACATTTTGATTTAAAATGATCAATGTATCCCTTGCTACTTTTGTTAATGCTATTTGTTTCAGATACCAATACATTAACACAACTTTATCTTAAATGTTATTCAACTAATTAATGTGTTAGTTTTGTGTTTCCTTTCAATCCATGTTTTGCAATTTTTTTTTTTTGTGTTGTTAATTCGCAATATTATTGATGTCAATGTTTATTAATTGTCATTATTACTATTATTGATGTTATTGTCATTATAATTGTTGTAGTTATTGTTTCAACCTTGGCTGAAATGTTATTTATTTAAATTATTTATTGTAATTTGTATTGTGTATCGCACAGTACTATGTTAATTATATTAATTACTGTTATTAAACATTTTGATTGTGTTACTTATTCTCTTTTCTTTATTTAAAATTAATTGATGTGTATAAAAAGAAATACAATCATTTAAAATAAAACAGTTAATACTTTTATGATAGTTTCTTATATTTTTTTTAGTACCTGTTACTATAAACTTATACTTAGATATGTTAGTGATAATACAGCAATGTAAAAGTATTAATAATCGGATAGTTTTTAATGCTTTTTTAGTAATGTAGAGTTAAATTCAAGTAGAAAGTTACAGATTATGTAAACAGTACTTTAACAATTTGTGTTTAAATTTAGTTTGTTATCTATCATATTCTGAATAAGAATAATTTTATCGCATGAATGTTTAAGCATTTAACTTTTTTATCAGTCATAAATACAGATTTTTAAAAATGCTTCTTAAGAATAAAGCCATATAATTAAAAATATATCATTCATTTTAAAAAAGTTATTTTTTTATTATGTATACTTATATAAATATGAATAACAAGATTAAAAAACTGAAAGTTATAAAAATATGTACACTTATAAACTGAACATTAATATAAAAATTAAACAAAATCACAATTTAATTTTAGATTTATTGTTTTTTATTTTGTTTTTTTTTTTTTCAGGAAACAAGATAAAAGCTTAAGTTTATTTTTAATTTTTTGCCAGTATTTAAGATTAGTTATTCATTTTGAATGACACATGAATAGTTGAAACATTTACATATTATTTAAAAATAATTTTTTATTTTAAGCACTAAAATAATACCTTCATAATTTATGCTAAATTCTTGAAGCTTGTGGAATTATTTTGTGGCTGCACGTTAAATATTCCCTATGTAAATAAAATGTTTAGCACAATATCCAGGTTAAAATGTTTGCAAATTTCAGTGAAAATAATTTAATATCAGAATATATTTAATACCAGATAACAAGAATCTTCTGTTAGTCATTCCGGTTTTGTGCTGTAGTCAGTATATTAGAGTGGGACTAAATTTCCAGATGTTTTTCTTTCTGATTCATCCCATTATTAAATATTAATAAACTACTTAAGTACAAACTGCTTATTATAAAATTGCTCATTATAAGAAGTTTGGTAAGAAGATTCATCTACACTCCAAAAAACAGTGAGACTAGCTGTCAGTGAGACGATACTGAAAAATAGAAAACTACTATATGAATACAAAGCTATGCTAAATATTCTGAAAAAATTGAGTTTCTATTTTTGATTAATTAAGGGTTAATATTAATGACATCCTGAGCTATGATAATAGACTAATATATAAAACTAATATTGTGTTTAAAAAACACCACAGATAAGCACTACTGAGAGAGATACATTTTTATATAAACCTAATCATTTACGAAGAAGTAGTAACATGTTAATACACAATTCATGTGGCTTCACAGAAAGCCCCTGGATCTTTGCTTATCAATTCCAGCATGAGTTCTTCTCTCTGCTGGCATCTCAGGATGCTGTTGCTTAACACCAACTCAGTATTAAATAACTCTTCTCCGATGCCACTGACTTGCTTTGAATGATGATACGTTATAAATATAAAATAATGCAATGTAGTTTTGGTTCTAACCAAGTGTGTATTATTACATTATTATGTAAGTTTGCAAAGTCTCTCTTTTTCTCTCTACCTCCAGAGCAGCAAAATCTGAAGGCACTTTTTCAAATGATTCACCTAATCTTGGTTTAAACCATGGCTGGAACAAAATTATACTATAAATGATAGCAAAACTTAAAAGTTCATTCAAGCAGAGATTTAGTTCTCAGCTATGAAGCTTCCGAAAAAAAAATTTCAAAGATTGTTATTTTCATTATTGTTATTTTTCCTCTATAAAATTTCTTTTATAAAACAAGCCTCTAATGGAACCCAAAGAAGATTGCTTTTCTCTGAAGGAGGAATTCAGTGAGAAGAAATTATAGAATTAGGCATGGTTGATGTTCTTCATCAATTAAAGAAAAATGCTCATCCCAAATTTGTTTGAAGTTCTTTCAGTGGTTCTGGAATAATAACATCTAGACTGAAATAAATCCAAATGTGGGAGAAATTGATACTCCCTCATTTTTTTGTAAAAAAAATCCATGAAATGAATTATAAACAACTTTCTTTAAAAAGTTTGAGATACAGAAGATCAGACAAGCCTAATGTTTGCTATTGTATTTGAAAATAAAAGCAAACTAATCTATACAAGTCTGCTGGAGATCCAAGTGATCAAAATGAGTACAAAATTCAGTTTCAAAAGATTTTTAATTTAACAATATAAGAGGCATGTACTTTACCTTAGGTAGCCAGCCATTCACAATGTTTCTTTTCCTTTCTCTCTCTCTTCAGCTTTCTGCATATCTTTCTTTCTCCAACCATATTTTCATTCATTTCCAACATTTCAAGATCCTTCTTAACTATACATAACTGTTAAGCTGGGGGTTTTTCTAACTACTAAGCTGGATTAACGTTCTTGCACATTCTCCACATTCAGATTTTATATCATTCTTCTTTCCTGGTTTGTACCCCAATCAATAATTTTCTTTTATCCTTTCTTTTTACAGCTGCTTTCACTTCCTTGTAATGTTACTTAATTTTAAAGTAATTCAATTTTAATTTTTTCTATATTCTCTTACATTTTTTCTATATTTTCATAATTGTGCTGCACAATTTAATGAAGACAAGAAGCATCATTCACAATATTTTAATCATACAAAAATTGTTTATCCACATTATTATTTTATTACCACACTACCCAATTATTTAAAATAATATATTAGAGTTTCATTTTTTTCTAAGATAAAACAAGAAGAAATGTATGCAAGCACATAAAAATAATCTGCTCAAAAAAGAGATTTATTTATCTGTATTATAAGAAATGAACTGACTGAACTTATTATACAAACTGAATCTTTAAATAAGTTACCATTTTGTTCATACATCCTAATACTGGTTTTAAAGTTTACCAAAGGCTGGACTGCGATATAAATTTGAGTTTTTTTTTGTTACTGTTTTACAATAATTTTTACCAAATTGTATATAATACTGTTGTATACAAACAAATAAGGAAAATATAAAGGGACAAAAAATTTTATCATGCTTTCATTCTGCAGAATCCTTTGATGAGTACCAAACAGAACAAATTAAAAGTAAAACTAAAGATACTGTTTTATACTTTCTCTATTTATCAGAGGTAATGCACATAATGCATTGTTACCTATAGAAAGAGGTACATAAATTTGTTGCTTGTTTCAATCTTACCAATCTTTCTCATGCATGGACTGCATATAACATATAAGTAGTACAGTTCAGAGTTGCTTATGTAAGAATTGTAATGCTAACTGTACAGTTAGTCTGTGAGCTAAAAGAGTGAAGATTTCATATAAAGGCCTAACTATCAACTACACTCGGGCCTTTGCAATTTTGATTTATAAAAATATACTTGCTGAAGAATGAACAAAACACATTAATTCAAAAGTTACAAATATTTTCAACAATATATTAGGTGAAATTCAACCATTCATGAAAACATTATATTTTGGCAGTTTTCATTTTAGGTAAGAGAGCCAGTATATGCGAAATGTAGGAGAAAAATTCATTACATACTGTTATGCAAATAATTATTAATGATTGTTTGACATTATATTAATATCTAGAACAATTTCATGTAATTTGAAAGTGAGTCATGAATAACTTTAATTAGTTTTGGTAATATTACATTTGCACACTGAAAAGCAAATGATATAAATACATGAGAATCTGTTATTGTGGTTTTTTCCAGAGTAATTTTTTTATTTTTAACTGAAATTAAATACAATGAAATTAAAAAATCCCTGTGAGACTCTAAAATTCAATATAGTAAATGTGTACAAATTGTTATGAGAAAATAAAATAAATAAAAATATAAAGTAAAATTTACTGATCTATCTCTTTTCAAGCCCTACATCATAACTGTCATGAGATTGGAAATCACTAAGGCTTGGATTGCCTTGTATTTTTCTGTTTAGCCTCCGGAACTACCGTAAGGTATTAGTTCAGAGGATGAATGAGGATGATATGTACAAATGTGAATGAGGTGTATTCTTGTACAATTTCAGGTCGACCACTCCTGAGAAGTGTGATTAATTGAAACCCAACCACCAAAGACACTGGTATCCACGATCTAGTATTCATATCCACATAAAAGTAATTACCTTTACTAGGATTTGAACCTTAGAACTCTCGACTTGAAATCAGCTGATTTGCGATGTCGCATTAACCACTAGACCAGCCTGGTGGGCTAAGTCTTGGTTCTAAGGTTCAAATCCTAGTAAAGGTAGTTATTTTTATACGGATTTGAATACTAGATTGTGGGTACCAGTGTTCTTTGGTGGTTGGGTTTCAATTAACCATACTTCTCAGGAATGGTCGGCCCCTGAGATTGTACAAGACTACACTTCATTCAATTCATACATATCATCCTCATTCATTCTCTGAAGTAATACCTTATGGTAGTTCTGGAGGCTAAACAGAAAAAGTCTTGGATTGCCAGTGATAATCTATAATTCTTCATTTTCCTTCTTCATTTTAGCCTTGAGTACATAAAGTTTTCCTTTTTATACACTTCCATGACTTCTTCAACATAATCTTTTTATGTGGAAAACTAATCTTCATGAGATATTTCAATACTATCTTAGGAAGAATACTTTTAGTGGCTTGAAACAACAAAACCTTTATTCATTTCAGATAGTGTTATAATTATTACATTGGATTTTAGTAAATTGTGTTTGTATATTAAGGAAGTCCTGCTTACTTAGGTTTTTGATAAATAAGTGAAATTCCTTAGGACAAAGAATCAAAACAATACTAAAAAAATTTAATAGTTCACATAAATTTCTTATTTAAAAAACTTGGATTTTCATACTCTTACGCTAATCCTTCCCTTGCAAGAAATGCTTGGAAATATGAAAAAGTTACTTGTAAGTGTAAGCAAATTAGCCCACAGTAAATGATTTTAACAGAAAATTATGTTGCAGGTCAGTCAAACTAAAGAAGTAGATTTTACTTCTATACACTTTTGACTTGTTAAATGATACTACTTAGTTACAAGTTAAGGCAAAGAGAAAAAATAACAAAAAAGGTTGTTAAAATTTTCTTAACTTTATTGCTAAAATATAATAAAAACTTCATCTAAACATAGTTACAGTATAAATTTATCATTGGTCATACTATAAATTTTCCATTGTGGTTTATAATCTGTCAAATTACTTTAAAAATGAAAAATAGATTAATTTTAAACAAGTAAATTGTTCAACTGTTCATGTGTTACATTTATAATAAACAATGCATTTATTATTCAACATATAATATTATTTTATTATTTATGATTTTTTAATAAAATTTATTAAATTTAAATCTAAAAATCAGCTACTTAAATTTAAAATCTGTGTTAACTACAATCCTCAATAGGGTAATAAGTTTTTTTTAATGCAATAAGGTTATTAACTAATTATTTATTTATTAGTACTGTATCATAATTAATTAAAGTTTAATTGAGTGGTTTTCAAAAAGAAAAAATATTAATATAATTATCAGGCAATATGAATGAATAAACCTCACCATCTGTTCATATAATTAATTAATATATTACAATATATCTCCAGCATAATTTGTTGGGTTTTCATTTCCCAACATTTCATGATCTAGGGACTCCAAAAAAATAAATAAATAAATAACTGGGAGGTAATGTTCATACGTACATAAGTGTTTCTGTGTATTGGCATGTTTGAACCTTAATAACTTTTGACTGATGAACCAGTTTTGATGACATTTGTCAGAGACTCATGTATACGAGTATGTGGCAATTTTTTAGTAAAATTTTGGGGTCAATATCTGCAGGGTGGGAGGAAAACTGGTTTGGAGGTCAATTTTCTCAAAATTCTGCAAAAATAATCCTACTTTATATTAAGCTCAGAATATGCATGCATGCTTATGTTATCGTTTTCAAAAGAAATTTGCCCCACTTCCCCAAAAATCAAAAACGTTATCTATTTATTTATTTATTATTTTTAAACTAAATTTTTTTAATGCCTTCCTTGGCATAGTAATAGTGCAAACAACCCCAAAAAAATACTTTGGAGGAATACTGAGGTTGGGGGTGCCAATCAAAATTTAAAAATTGTGATTTTTGAATTCTTCAAAACTTTTTTGGGTTTATTTCATCTTTTAATAGTATTAAAAATTTAAGTAAAAAATTTTAATGAAGTTTTATTACTAATAATACAATAAAATTTCATCAAATTCACATCCATAATACAACAACAAAAATCTTAGGTAACTTTTTATTGATAAAACGTTTACATTTACATTTTTTAGTGGAATGTTTTAAACTCTTCAATTTAAAATAGTAAACATAAAAAAATAAATAAAAATTATTGGAACCTGATTTTGGAAGTGGGGAGCAGAAAAAAAATACTGATTCTTTAAATTTTTAAAACTTTTTTTGGTTTCTTTAAACATAATAATGATAATTTTTCAATAAAACTTCATCATAAATTACCCTCTCCCAAAAAAAGAGAAGAATTCTTAGGTATATTTTCCATGTATAACCATTTTCAACTATATAAGAATAAATAACCAATGCCAGGAAAGTATTACAACTTTTTTTTCAGATTTTTTATACCTACATGAAGAATTCTGTAACATATTAAATCAGCATGTTCTTTGACTTCTGTTTTGGAAAAATAATTTACCTCATAATCATATGAAGATTTCTGTGAAATTCAGAAATATATTTTAACCAGATATTGAATAAATATAAATGTTTCAATTTATCTTATTTTATTTAGCTTAATTAATGTTTTATTTATTTATATTATTATATATGTGTAAAAATGTTGTCTACTTGCTTGTATCATATACTGGGTGGATAAAAAAATTCATTGACTCTGCAATAAACTATTGAAACTTCATTGTAAATTTTTAATTAAGTAAAGCGTTCAAAAAAATTTTAATATTCTTATTAAAAATTTTTTTTCAGCATTAAAATGGTGGAATTATAGCACATTTAAATTCTTACTACTCTAACATAATACTAGAAAGAAACTTTAAAATTTAACCATATGGAAATAAAAATGCAGCTTGATTTTGTGAATCTATGGATTGACAAGACTTGGAAAAATTTTTTTTCTTTGCATAAGAAATGTAAAAAACTTCTGAACATTCTGTTTAAAAAATTTTCTAAATTCTTAAAATAAAAATAAACTCAATATTATTTATAAACAAATAATTTGAAATGTAATGTACATTTTATTTATCAAATGTTTACCATCAATATATGAAGGGAAATTAGGAAAGGTAAAATAAAAAAAAAATTACGTAAGAGAAAAACTGACAAGCATTTTTTTTTAAATATTGGTTATTTATCTATTACCTATTATCATCATTATTTATTTATTAATTTTACCAGTTTTTAAAATTCATTTATTTAGCGTTTCTTTATATTTACCTTTGCCAATCCCTTTGCATTTGTTGAAGATGACTGTTTAATAATGGAAATATGTCTTTTATTTCTTTATAAATGGTTTTTGAGTGTTCTCTATTCATGAATTCATTTCAATAATCACTAAAGCTCACTTTTTGTATTTATTATTGTTCTGATTGAAAAACACATTATTGGTGACAATAATATACAAAATGCTGTGTATTTCAGTAGTCGCTTTTAATTATCCGACATAAATTGCTACTGATTAATGCTGCTTTTACATTATACATTATATAAATTAATTTTCTCTTTTAATTTTTTTGGTTCTGAAACTAAATTTTTGAATTTTCATACGTAGTTTTCTTTTTCTATTTTAGTAGCATTCTCTATTAACAGATAAGAGAACTACCTGCATTATAATCTTAGGAACGCAAAAATGTAACTTTCTTAGAATATCAAATAATATAGATTTGGATAATCCAGAAATTATGTAATTACAAAGAAACCTTTAAAAAATAAACTTGTATGACAGAAGTTTAGAAATATATTTACTCACTATCTCTTTACACTATTTCTCTAACTGATTTTGAAAACTTGTTGCAATAGACAATAAAGTTTAGTTCAAACTATGGTTCACATCGAATATGAAGATCCTCTGACTAATATTTCTTAAATAGCAACTAATTTTATGAAATATTTTGCCAAAAAAAAAAGTTACATTTATTCAGAGTTTTTGAAAAATGACGTAGATGATTAAAATATATTTCAAAATACAATATTTTGCATATCAATGAAAATATATCATTTATAATATAATAAAAATATCAAATGTAATATTCTACATATAATTTTTAATCTTCAGAGGCTTCAAAGATGACTAAAAGCATTATGGAAAAAGTTTTGAAAATATATTTATTAAATTTTGTTGTTCAGTGTGTTGTTTATAAAGTTAAGAGTTGTAAAGAATTATTTTCCCGCTGAATATCACAGGTAAAATCATAGTGACCACAAAACTTTATTTTAATTTTGCTTTGTATTAAACTAATTTTATTTAAAATTAAATAATCACTAATTTCAATGCCCATAGTAACAATTTTATGTAATTGTTGTGCATGAAATTATTTTAAACTATCTGACCAAAAATAGAATTTTAACGCAATGATTCCACCATAATAATTTAGTTTTGTGATAGTTATTTAACAGGTTACTGTGGATCAAGATTTCTTATAAAGCAGATGTAATAAAATTAAATTTTTGATTGTTTTTAAAAATTTAAAATCTGAAGTTTCTTCATTATTTTACACTCACTATCAGACTGATTGCACTAAAAATTAATGTTTTTTTTTATCCACTGAATTGTTTGAAATGTATCTTACTAAAATCATTTTAATCACTCTACCACTGCAAGGACCAGTGTCAGGCTGCAATAATTTTATGAAGACTGATGTAAAATACAAATATATAATTTTCCATGTATTGTAACCATAAAAGTTACAATAATATTTAAAATCATATTTTTAATAAATGTGTTGCATATAATACTGCAACCTAATTATGTGTTCAATGTAATAGGAAAAAACTGTATTCTTCTTTTACTATAATCTGAAAATCATTTTTGCTGTTATACAAATAAAAATATCACTGATCACAAGCTTAAAGGAACAAAGCATACTATAAAGATTGTGTCATACAACAGATTATTTTTTTATTCTACTGAAGATTAAAATATAAAAAAAAACCTCTTCCTGATACAAAAAATAAGTTTTCATCTTGCTTAAACTTATATGCGTCTACATAGTTTTTTGTCATATTTTTTAAATATAGGTAAAAAAAAATAAGAGTACTTTTTGAAGAGAATTATATCAGAATAAATAACATAATTTTATAATTAAAAACTAATGATTAAAACTAAATAAGATATATTCACTTTTAAGTTCATGGAAATTTGTTTTCAGAAGTTTGATGCAGTTCTTCCTTTCTGCAGTTTTTAGATCTAATGAAGCTTGTCTTTATGTAATTAGGAAATCCATATAGTGTGTAAAGATAGTATTTGATATGTTTTATTCAGTTGACACTTTTTTCGGACTAATTTAGTGGGTTTGTAATTTATATTTTTCATCAAGTTGAGTTCATGACATTTCTAAACTCACTGTAATTTCTTAATATTAAAAGTTTTAAAAAATCTTCTGAATGCCATTAAGTTTTAGAGAAAGTTGTATTTATTTACTTTTTTTAAACAACAATTTCTCATGGTGTTCAGAGTAAAAATAAATTCTATTCTTTCTTTGAAAATATATGTGTTGTTTATTTTTCAATATACTAGGAAATATGAGAAGCAATAATTTTTGATGCAGACCAAATACAACAGAATAAAACTGTAATTGTTTAATGCACGACTTCACAATTTTTTCTGTTATCATAAATTTATAAAACAATAGTATTTATAGCCACATCTAAGAAATGATGAAGTTAATTTTTATAAAACTAGTTCATATGACTTATCACTTCAATTGATTCTAGGTTTCTTCAAAGTAAAACCTAATCATACTCAATTTCGTTCCACTTTTTTTCACAACCAGTTTTCCATAAGCTATTGATAAAACATTTTAATGGAAGTAGAAAAAAAATTGAGAAACTTATGTAAAAATATGTCATTTATAAAACTATTCAATTCTAACAAGAAACAAGACAACTTTAAACAGAATTTTTTTTATCATTTTTGTGACACTAACATTGTTTTACAATGTTGTTTTAACTGAAATTAATATAAATCAGGTAACCCACCGGGTTGGTCTAGTGGTTAACGCGATGTCGCAAATCAGCTGATTTCGAAGTCGAGAGTTCTAACGTTCAAGTCCTAGTAAAGATAAAAATTTTTATACGGATTTGAATACTAG
>JAAAKQ030492163.1:0-10669 GCA_010016005.3 Zanna intricata
TTAGCCATCCATCTGTTGCAGTAAACGGTTCTGCTAAATCGTTAGCTTTCTGCATTAGAATGCTGCGATTAATAGGAGCATTCATAGAGCTTGTCTGTTTAAACCAAACAAGCAAAGCTTCATCGACCGTCTTGACTTTATCCTTCACGTTTTCGTTTCCGGTTATCAACACATACAATTTTTTCCCTATTTTTGAGGATTCCACTTAATGTTGACTGGAATCCCAAGCTTACCTGCTGCTTCTCATTGAGACAAAGATTTTAATTTTTCATCATATTGTAAGATGTTTTGTTTATCTCTTGCACTCAAGTCTGTTCTTTTCCCACTACTGCTGGTACTCGACATTTTCAGTAGTAACGTTGCTATACAATTTTGACGCGAGCGATGTGAACTGTATGCTACCATTAACTAGACACAACTGAGTAATTGTGGCTATATATGCTAGAGCACTGCAAAAACAATCGCCTAGCTTTGTGACATGTGATCATAGTGTTGGGGGTTTCCGGCATGGGTTGTAACAAAAAAAGAAGAAAAAACAGATTTGTGTCTTGTTAAACTGAAGTGATATCAATGAATGCATCAAAGAGAGCCTATCGCATTACATCCGTTCCCTGTCCTTGTTTACAAGTGTAAACAACAAGCATGATCAGACTGATGCGTAATCTTATCTTCACAGGATGCCGTTTCACAGAAATTTCTTTTTACAACAGCTCGAATTGCTTAGACATTACTGTACGTATTGTACATACAGTATTGGTGCATAGAAATGTTTGTGATTACTATGCAAAACAAAAAAGAACAATTTCCGTTCAACCTTTTATAAGAATCGCCTTCACTTTGAGTTCTCGTGCTGAATGTAATAAGCGGCCGTTCAAAAAGCACCATGATCGTAATATTGGACAATAAAGTAATGCAATTTTGTAATCGGAATCGGAAATGTTTTTTACATTGTGATCGTAATAAGCGGCTGATCGGATTAACCAGTGAACGTAATAATCTGCGACCAGTGTATTACTAATTAAAATATTGCGTTGTGAAGGGTTCCATATTTATGATACTACTTTTATGATCATTGCTGTGATTCACAGTTGAAAATTTTACAATTTTACATATCTTAATTGATATGTGCTTTTTATGATATTATTGTGGCTGTTACTACTAATGCTGACAATTATAAGAAGTACCTGTAGAAAATTTTTGTAATTTATTTTTCTAAAATTAAAAAAAAAAAATGACTTCAGTTCAAGAAACATGCCTCGTACCTATTCTTGGAAATCCCCTTTAATTGGTCTGTCGCATCAGAAATTGATGTCATCAATGTCCATTAGATTCTGTTTGATTCAGCATTACTGAAGATACAAGTAAAAATCTTGTTACCATATTAGATTAATATGGTGGATGATCCATTTATTAAGAGTTGCTGTATAATATTTGTTCAACTGGCATGAATAGATGTTCTGACCACAATTTTAGAACATTATTTAGACACAAATTTGAATTGTTGAGGATTTTCTATCAAATTCATACTATTTCCTTTTTTTTTTTCTTGGTAGATGTCAAGAGTTATACAAATGCTTGTGTCTCTATCAACAGTTTTATAAGTCTGCAGTTTTCTTTCTTTTTTTTATATCAAAATAGATAAACATTGTTCAGTAATGAATATTTTAAACCATACATATTATGTAGACAATATGTTGCTGTTGTTGAAGTTGAAACAGAAAGAAAAGAAGTAATTACTTTTCAAACTATAATTTCTTTGATTTGAACTTATTACTTCAAAACGAAAGATGCTGATTCTAGAAACTTTTTAAAGCCTATTTTATCTACTAAAAATAACTTTATAACATTCATAATAAAGTATGTTATAATTGTTCCTTTGTAACCATCTGTTTGATACTTAAAAGTAATAGTGTTTCTTTAATTTCATCTATCTTGTTAAATAAGAATTTTTTGTAATGTAATTATGGGTTCATATTTTATTAACATTTACCTAAAATATTTGATTATGTAGAAATGTAAATTACATTCTTTATTAGTGATAATAAGCTTCTGGTTGTTCTTCACTGAAAAGAGTGTAGATGGGCATTAATTCAATAAATAATAAAATTAATTTGGTAATAACTGGAGGGTTTTTAATGACCTTTTTTAAAACAATACGCTTGCCCTTAGCCATCCATTAATGCAGTTAATTCATTATTTTTATTGTGATTATTTAACATTCAATAGAAGGTAAAAAACAATTCCATATTTTCCTGAGGTGAAAAGTTTTTCTTACATTTTCTCTCATAAAGTAGGGGATCAACCTACAATTAGATTCAACTGGGCCTTCAAGTTGTTTTGTAGTTCATTTTCATTTCTTTGTTCATGATGGGGAACTTATTACATTATATTTAGAGTAATAACTATATTCAGGTATTAATTATTATTATTATTAATAAAAGTACCTAATTAAGAATTTTTTATTTTCATATAGATATTGACTTTTTTAATTTGAATACAGGTAAATTTAAAATAGAATTAAATGTTCAAACTTTTTTTAAAAAAAGGTTATTATATGAGTATGTAACTGGTGATTGTTTTTTATTTTTCACTTTCTGTGAAACCATGTTTTTTCATTTCATTTATTTTAATTTTTTTGTTAGGTAAAGGTTAAACATTTAGTTTTCGTGGGTGTTTGATCATTTCTTTTTTATTGCATTATAGTGATTCGATACAAGGATTATCCTCTGACTTATTATTTATCTGCATGTACAGTTATGTGTAGCGTTATGAACAGTTAGGATTAGAACATGCAAAATAAACAGGTATTCTTTATGTAAAGGTTGTTGCAATAAAATCCTATGCTTTGGGAATTTTTAAATTGTCCTTTATATTGAGGTGTCTGTTAAGAGCTTTCACTGTGTTTTAATATAGTTTCTTTGCCTTTTTTTAATATATGTATATAAATTTGGTTTTCAATTCTCAGTTTAAAACTGTTTTGTCTTGAAGATATCATCCTGTTTCTTAGAATTATTTATTGTAATTCCCCCTCCCCTTATTAACGAGTAAAAGTAATAGGTTTTCACCAAAATTTTGATGCAAAATTTAAATTACAAGTAACCGAAAAGTTTAATTAAACTGCCGACAGAAAATATGGTATCAACAAAAAAACAGTCAAGTTGTAGGATCAAATGGAAAGACTCCTTTCTGGAATGGGATAGTTTTATGATGTTCAACGTTAGCTCAATGATTACCAGTGGATTATGAGGAAAAACTTATTGCTTTCCAGAAACATGTTATTAATTTAAGAAAAAACAATTATTCACTAGATAGAATTGGTAATGATGACCAAACTGTTTTCTTTTTTTTTTGACATGCCTACAAATACGAGTCAATGCAAAAGGTGAAAATTCTGTTATTTAAAACAAGTGGAAATGAAAAACCGCTGCTTTGTTGGGTATTAAGCTGCTAGATCAAAATTGCCATCATTTGTGTTTTTAAAGAGAACGATTTTCAAAAGAAACACTGCCAAAAAACATTACTGTACAAATAAATGAAAAAGTTTTCATGGCTGACTCCTTTGTCAAAGATTGGTTTAAAACTTTCTGGTCCAGAAATTTATGTCTTAGAAGACAGTATCCATCCATGTTAATATTAGATGAATTCAGGTCATCTGACCGAACATGTAAAATTGGAAGTAAAAAAAACTAAATACAGATTTAGTTTTAATACCTGGTAGTATGATTTACATGTGTTGATTACAGGTTTTGGATGTAGTTGTAAACAAGTGTTTTAAATTAAAGGTAATCTTTAAAAAAATTATAATTGTTTGATATGAAACAGTAGTCATCAGCTAACACCTACTGGAAGAATAAAAGCCTTTCTTGAGCTTATTATGTGAGTGGATTATTAATTCAGGGAACTCGATAACACTAATAATACTATAATTATAATGCAGACAGATAGTATTAGACAAGAAATTTAAAAAAAAATTTGCATTTTCAATACTTTAGATGGAACTGAAGATAATTCTGTGGGAGGAAGAATAAAACAATGAAAACATTTTATTTTCGGATGGCACTAGAAATGATAATAAGTGTCAGTTCTAGTTTTTTGGCTTTGTGAATGAATTTTTTAATGCATTCTTTTTTTTTTTTTCATGAAATATATGAAAAAAGTGTTAAAAATTACAATCTTTATTATTTCTTTTAGAATATTTCTTACTAAAAATCTTGTGCACAATTTTTCTTTTGATGGTAAAATTTTATTTAATGAGGAAAACAAATTGTATCAACTTTTTTTCATGAAAATTAAATTTCAAAAATTGGGAGGAGTATGACATATATTCCAGCAAATACAGTAGCCTACTTTGCCTAAAGCAGAATTATGTATTAGAATTGAAAAATTTTTAAATCTACATTTTCTTCAGGTAATATTGTTCTGGATAGAATTTTTTATACTTCAAAAATATATGAAAAAAATTACAAATATTTGTGTTTTAGTGATATTTTAACTCTGAACATTATAAAAATAAAAATCCAACAATTGATTTCTTTCTTCTTTTTTTTAAATAGAAAGCATTGTACCTGATCTTAGTAGTTCCAAAAATAACTTTTTTAAAATTGCCCAATTATTCCAAATAAAAAGATGAGAAAGTAAAACTAGTATTCAGAAAATAAATTTTCATGATGTCCATCTGCAGAATGTATCATGAAGTTCTCTGGGACTTTCATAACTTATTCTACTTGTAAAAATAATGTAAAAAGTAATATAACATAGTCCTAAAATGCTCTTTTGCAAGTTACAGATAGTGAAAGATTTTGTTCAGATTTCAGCTATCCTGATAAAATGAAGTCGTAATGATTGTTTTAGAACATTAAATAAGGAAAATTGAATAAAGTAGGTCTCAGAACTGTCTTATCTGCAGTAATTTTTGAGAAATCTGGGGTGAAAAACCAAAAAATCTTGGTTTTTATACATACATTAACTTTGTTGAATGGTAATAAACACATAAAATTTTTAAACAAAGCTTGTAGAGAATTTTATTTAGAAAAAAGGTATTTTAAAAATAAGTATTTTTCTCACAAATAACTGTGAGAAAAATACTTATTTAATATAAATAAAAACCAAATTTTTTTTGTGATGTAAAAAAATTTGTAAAAACAAAATTCATTGGTAAAAAATAAAATAAAATTAAAGAATTATAAAATAAAAATTAGGTAATAATTTTTAATGAATGGCAGAAATCCAATAAATCATTTGAATGAAAAATTATTTCAGAGTTGGCAATAAAATAACAGCTAAACAGCAGCGATCAACAATGCACTACAATGTATTGGTCATTAAATCATTCTATAAGGTACTTCAACCATCGGATATGAACTGTGCTGTCATTAGCAAAGGTTTCTGTGAATTTTAGTTTGAATGTGATTGGTTTGCCATTGAAGTAATGCCGTACTTATTTAAGAGTTCTATGGTATTAATTTTAGGTTTGTGTAATGCTAATGCTCACAGCTGCTGCATTAGAATATGAAGTATGTTTATGAATTGCAGGATTTCAAATTCTAAAACAATTACCGTGATTTTTCACAATCTTTGAGAAGCAGGTTCATTACCCAGTATTAGTACCAGCTTATGATCTGTCAAACATGACACTATTATTGATGAAATTATTATCAATACAGTCCAGATCTTAGTATTTGACATGTTTCTAAGTGTCTAACTTCTAGCAACAGAAGTTTTATCCTTATCATAACAGCCAATAAAACATCTACACCCAGGAGGCAACCTGCTTCGCTTGGAGTTGAACTATTGCTCGAATATCGATCAATAACTGTACAAGTATGTTTGTGTATTGACAAGGCATATTTTATAAGAGATCATAACAATATCTTGTGCAGTGAGCATAAGAAATGGCAGAAGTAAATCCTCATGAAATGGTGGAAGGCAACACTGATTTAGCTCAATGTGTGATGTGCCTTTTTCATACTCAGCTCTTTGGACTTCATATAATCTGGCCACTTAAATGCTGAAGTTTTCAAGAATTGCCGCAGCTGCTTGAAGATGTTCCTCCAGCACTGAGGCACAAACTGTAATTCCAGTTCAATAGCACACCTCCCCACTTTTCTTGTGCCTTTTCCACTCACTTAAATCAGTTCCCTCAGAAATGGATCAGTCGTGGAAGTCCACATTCCTGGTCATCTAGATCACGTGATGTAATATCTTTATTACAAAACAACATTCTCATAAGGAATTAATTGTCTACATTATGGATGCAGCTGAACGACTTAAGATCAGCCCTGTGGAACTAAAAAGAACAACAAAAGCAGTTATGTGTTGAAAATTGTGGGCTTATTTATGAACATTTATTATAAACTGGTATGTATAATCCACTTTAGTCTTGTGTACAGTTTCTAAATAAAGTTTGAATTTTTTTATTTAACTTTTTTTTTATCTTTACCATTTTGTTGAGTATTAAATTATCTACAAGTTTTATGTATTTATTACCCATTTTACAAAGTTATTGTATACGAAACATAAACAGGATTTTTTTACCTAATTTATTGGTTTTATTTATAGAAATAAGTAGTTCAATAAATTGCCTTCTAAGCAGAATATAAATAATTCTGTTCAAAGTCTTTCATTTACTGTTCCTTTTTTTATCTTTCTTGAGTATTTCCATATAAATGTTTCTATAGAATGGATTTTGTTTTGTGAAAAATAAAAATAGAATTTTAAAACTAGAGATAGAATTATAGTTCTACGATATTCTAACTTTATTCTAGGATAACTAACCTAGAAGTAGAATTAAAACTAATTATTCTGTTGCAATTACAGTCAGTTGGTAGTGAAACTTTTCTGTTGGTATCATATTTAATTTTATTTCTTGTATATAAATTATAATTTTTGAATAATTAATGTGTACTGATGTCTATTTGTGTTAATAATTCATGATTAGTGGACCAAAAATGTTTAAATTGGTATGGTTACCTCTACATATGGAGCATTAATTTTATATATTATTTTTCTACATAACAAAAGTATTTAATTAAAGTTGTAAGTCTATTTCTCAAAAGAGATGAGAGAAACTGTCATTTGGAAGAAGGAAAGAAGTTAAGAGTCGTAACTTGGCCGAGGCTAGATTTAATGAAAATTGTACTTTAATTTAATCAAAATTGAGTTTTGAGCTCTTTAAAAAAATGATTTTATCTATAATTTTCTCCCAAAAATGATCAGTAAAAAGTTTCAACTTCCTCAGATAGGGAATTATCATTAAAAGTATGTATACAACATACATTTCTGGAAAAGTTTAGTGAAAATGTTGCCAATTTTTAAATATTACAATAAAGGATCACATTGAAAGTGTTATTTGTCTGAATGATGATGAATAAAAACACTTAACATGACTTGTCAATTAAAAGAGTAATCTCTAATCTTATAATAAAAACGTAGTTTTATTTACGTAACTATACTGTTTAGATGGCTGTAGGAGATTTTTTTTTTTTTTTTGTTATAATGTATAATCTTAGAGCAGTGGACTTCCATAACTGATTATATAACTGACCACTTACATTATAATTTTCAACTAACCTACCAAGTTAATGTTTGCAGCTATCGCATACTTTTTTATTTGATTCATATAAAACTTCTTTGTATTCATTGGCTGCAGCTACTGTTTTTATTGGGTATAATAAATTGGTTTGTCGAGTAGAGTTCCATGTGAATTAAATGGAGTCTTTTTGAAATTTTTATTCATGGAGTGTGGATTTTTTAATGTTGAATCGATTCTTTTTTTTATATTCATTAAATAAACAGATTAGTTCTTTTAATAAAATGTAGTTGTACCAATATGCAAAAAGAAACTATAAGCTTTAGTGGCCATAAAATGTTTTCTAATTTTTTTTAACATTGAATATTAAAACATTAAAAATAAGTAGCTTTAATTTGAAAATGCAATTATAATTTCAAAGAATTATGTATATAGAGGATTAAAGTAATAAATTAAAAACAATTTACTCATAAAGAAGGATATTTGTTCAAAAGATTTTTATCAATTCAGTTTTTTGTATATACTAATCCCCAAATCAAATCTTGCTATATAAACTAAAATTTTAGAACCAGAAGTATAATTAAAAAAATAATTACCACCAAATATTTTAATACTTAAAAATGTCATGGTTCAATGATTAATTAATTTATAAGCAAAATCATAAGTTTTAGTTTTCTTGAACACACTACTTTGTAGGAGAAAAGTTTTAATTTGCATTCTGAACAGCTTTATGTAAGACAGCAAGTCTGATATCTTGCTGCTGTGCTAACTTATGCATTGACTTTGATGGTCTTATAGGCAGAGCATTCAAAATATCAAACAGGGCTTCTGTTTGTTTAGTTTAGGTGTTCTTCCACTTGATCTTCAATAGAGCCTGTTGTCCAAAATTTTTCAATAAGAGTTTGAACTTGATTGCGGTGAAGAAAACCTATATCATATTTACAAGTACTTGTTAACTTTTCAGACAACTTGTGCTTTACAGAAAATACATGTAATCTAGAGGATAATTACTGTACCTATCCAAAGCTTTGATTCCCTTTTCTTCTGTCACTTGGTCTACATCAGTGTCATGATCTTTGTGCTGTGTCAGTTAACAGGATAGATACATTATGGTCTTTCTGTTTGACATTATTAGTTTTTCTCTTCTTAATAGATTTTCAATTAAATAAAACGTGTTAGTTGCATTTGTGTTTTGCAATTTTAATGCAAAATATTGAGATTCATCTTCTAGATCTTTCATTCTTTTGTTTTACTAAAATGATTTTAAATACTTATTCATTTTAATTACTTTATATATTTCTTGCTTTCCGGTAATTTTCTCTGAAATGCAAATAATTTGGAAAGGTTTTTTTTATATAAATTGTTATGTCTCTTATTTTGATTTCAACTATACTTCTTTAATTTTTTTCATATTAAGAAAAAATTTTAATTAAGCTACACTAAATTAGTTGTAAATTAAAAAACTTATTACTTTTGTTCTAGTGTTCAGCATTTTTAATTTTTCTTTTATTGATGGATTTTCAGTTAAATTTATAATAGTTACATGTATTTGTTAAAATGCTTTACTTTAATGCTTTATTTTCTTTTTATAAATCATTGCTAGTTGTTTTATATTTTTGGTATTTTTTTTATTGTTTAATTTAAACATAATACAGTTCTCTATTATTTAATTGCTTTCCCAAATTTCTGAACAGAAAGACGTGAAATTTTGTTTAAAAAAAAAAAGGGGTTTTTTGTACTTGTTTCTTCATTTATTTTTTTAATATTTAACATAATTTTTTTTTTTATATTGTACATATAAAAATTTTGGTTTTAACACCACTAAATATATATCTTATTTAGAAATATTTATTACAATGTTTGGCTGATATTGAAACTTAATTTATAAAATAGAAATCGCCTGATATTAAATCATGGATGATACGAAGCATGTTTTTAAAGTAATTACAGTTTTGAAATTAAATAAAAAACAAAGAGACTTCATAATTATTTTATTTTTACATGAAAGCCAATATCTTAATCTACTTTTCTACATAGTTGCCTTCAATATTAAGGCACTTATCATGCCAAACCACAAGCTTTTGTATTGTCATAAAAGTTTGCTGCCTGATTTAACAGCCACTGCAACATGGCCGTTTTTATGCTATCATCATCATCATAGCATTGACCTCTGAGATGCTTCTTTAGGTACAGAAACACGTGATAGTCAGTGGGTGCTAGATTGGGGCTGTACGGAGGATGATCAGATTGTTCCCAGCCAAATAATGTGATGAAATCTTGTGTCAGATTGGTCGCATGTGGTCGAGTGTTGTCATGCAGCAAGATGAATCCTTTGCTTAACATGCTGCGCCTTTTGATTTGAACTGCACGACGCAGTTTTCTTAAGGTCTCACAATATGTTTGAGCATCATCCATGTCACCTTGAGGCCAAAAAATCCACAAGCAACACTCCCTTTCTGTCCCAAAACACAGTACACATGATTTTCCGAGTTGAAATTTTCTGTTTAAACTTCAAATTCTTGGGCGAATGAATGCTGCCATTCCATGGATTGTTGTTTTGTTTCAGGTGTAACATAGGCCACCCATGTTTCATCACCTGTGACAATTTTGTTTAGAAAATCGTCACCTTCAGCTTCATAATGCTCAAGAAAAGTCAAGGTACTGCCTAAATGTTAGTTTTTGTGCACCTCTGTCAACATTATTGGTACTTAAACCATTCATTAACAGTTTTGTAAAGAACACTTCTTGAAACTTGAGGGAACTCCAGTGATAATGAAGAAATCGTGAAGTGTCTGAGTTCTAATTTTTTCATCAACTTTTTGCACCAAATCGTGATTACTGAAGGTCGCCCACTATGTTCCTCATCATGAACATTTGTTTGGCCAAGCTTGAAAGCTGTAACCCATTTCCGTACCATTCCATCACTCTAATGTTTGTCCATAAACTTCACAAATCTGTTGGTGAATTTCAACCAGTTTTTTGCCTTTAGCACACAGAAAACGAATAACAGCACTTATTTCACAGTCTGCGGGATTCTCAATTGGTCAAGGCATTTTAAATACGCATAAGTAAATGTAAACACGATCAATTTAGGCCGTAATGGTGTCTGTCGCTTACCAACAGATATAGGTACATGTGCAT
>JAAAKQ030492163.1:10769-21277 GCA_010016005.3 Zanna intricata
ATAAGTAAATGTAAACACGATCAATTTAGGCCGTAATGGTGTCTGTCGCTTACCAACAGATATAGGTACATGTGCATTGCATCGGCTTGATTTCTAAATGGTACTTACTTTAAAAACGCCTCGTATTACAATTTTTAAAATTTAAAACAAATATAAAGAACATTAATTTTCTTTTGTTTGCTCAATATTAATTTTATATTAATATCAAAATATTACTCTAGAGTATTATTCTAACCCGTTACGACCCAGTCTGTCTTAGGGCTCTGACACATTTAAAGTATTTGAAGTAAAAGAGGCAACAGTCAAGGTCTTTTCCTGTGAGAGTAATGATGTTAGTTATTCGGTCAGTTTCTGTGGGAACATTTAATATGTCCTATATGGCTGAATATTAACTGCATTTCAGTGCACTTAACATGGTGATGTGCAGTAGCATATTTGGTTTACTTCTCACTTTAATAAAGATAAGGAGCATATTATTCTCAAGAATTGTTTTTAGGATTGTCTTGTTATTTGAATCCCTTAGTGGTAAGTAATGAGATTTATCTTGTAGTAAATTACATAATTGCAATGTGGATTATATAAGTTGAAGTTGTAATTTGTTTAAGTGATTTGCTAATGAACTGTTAAAACACAGTTCATTCTGGTTAACATTTATTTGGTTTTCTTTATAATTCTCAATTGTCAAACTAAATTTGTAAAACATACTTGTAGTAAACATGTATATTTTAAGATTACTTGTCTATATACTCATATGTGTATATATTTTTTATCTTATTTATTTTTACAAATTACTGTTCTTAAATATTTTTCTTTTCTTTTGTTTATATTTTTAGTGCAGCTTATGTTATAAATATTTATGCTTCTTTATACTTGATGTGTTCTTCTTGCCCTGTTAGTTATAAATTTGTTATTGTAGATTTGTCATTATTACATTTTTATGGATACATGTGATGTATAAAAGTAAATATATATTCACCTTAAGATTTTAATTTTTATTAAGATGTATTTTTAGCATGATTTGTAATGGTAATATTTTAATAGTATAAGATTCAAAAGTAATTTTTAATACAAGTCATGTAGATAGGTACAAATAACACCGGTTTAATAAAACTTTTTAAACAAGCAGAATTTATTTGAAAATGAAAATTTTTACATACACTTATAGCACATTGAATACAGTTATGAGTGGAATGTTAGGCAAATGTCCTTCAAGACTTTCAAACATGGTCTGGCTCGTTAAATCTTCCCATTTAGTTCAGGAGTTGTTTGTGGAGAAGATTCATAAACCTTCAATTTCAGAAAAACTTGAAAAAGTAATCACACTGGCAACATCACATAATTTCTGTGGCATGTTTGGTCAGAATGGTATGAAATTATGTCATGGGAATTTCTCGTATAACAAATTGAGTGTTTCTCCCACACTATGGCATGTTGCACCTTCTTGAAGCCATGAGTTATTCTCACCAATTGAGTTTTAATTATGGGCAGAAAAATTCATTCAGCACATTATGGTATCATTCACCAATCACAGCTGCATTTCTGACAAACTTGAAAAAATTATGGGCCGATAACTCCCCAAACCACAATACACTGAAAACCACTGTTTTCTGAAGTAACTAAACTTCATCCTAGAATTCAAGGATTCTCTCTTTCCCAAGTTTAAAAATTTTGCTTGTTGACATACCCATCAAGATTAAAGTGTGCGCTTTGTCATTAAAAATATTGTGTTTACTGTTTAACACAATTACAAAATTGGTAAACTCTTGACACTAAAGATGATCCCTTGGCTTAAGTTGTATTTTGTATGTGTATCAGCAGATCTTTTGTTAGAATTCTCCCTAAATTCGTTCTGAGTATCTCAAGTTTGTGTGAACAATGGTGAGTGGATGTTCTTGGGTTTGCTGCAACACTCAAGTCATGCACTGACTTGATGTTATCCGGCCTGTGTGAGGGTGACCAGATTGTTTTATGACTAAAACAGCACCCATTTCTTCAATTTTCTCACTAATCTCTGTTCTGTTGACTCATTCAGTGCACTTTCTGTGTCAAATATTTTCTGAAGTTTACAAACTGTTCTGCAAAACACTCAGCATATATGTAGTAAGTTATAACAATGCAATACTCCATTGTTTAGTGATGCATGGTTACTAATTAGAACTAATACTGATAGCAAAATATTCAAGATTGACAATCCATCCAGATGATAATGATGATAAACTCTCTTAAACCGGTGTTATTTTTGGCCCGCCAATAGGTTAACAAATAGAAAATAAAAATATTCTTATTTAGATACTATAAAAAGCCGTATTGGGAAAAGAATTTTATTTATTATAAAATTGTTTTTTAATCCTAGTAAATGTAGAATAGATTATTTTTTACTGAACTAATTGTATTAATATTTTAAGTAATTTGAATTTAAATTGGTTTGGAGCTTTGGTTTAGGGATTAACTTAACATAATATTCTTTATTTTTACATTCAGCAGTTCCAGTCTTGTTTGATGAACTATAAAATAATAATGATCATAAAGTTACCATGTTTGTTAGATAAAATTTAAAATGGAGTTGTCTGACAGAAAAACAAAAAGAGATAAAGATACAAATTTCTATTAAGTTTATTATAAGTATTGTAATGGTGATTAGTTTAATTTCAGTTTTAATTTTAAGAATATATATATATATCTGTTGCCTTATTTAAATTATTGACTCATATTTTATATAAGACAACTTAAGATTTTATATGAAAAGAACAATCTATTATTCTGTTGCATCTTAAGTATACAATTCAAGAAAAAAAATTTTCTGTACAATTAAACAATATTCTAAATAAAAAGTAGCATGTTGGATAGTTTATATAAAATAACCAACTGTTATTAGGTGTTTAGATCTCATCAGGATTCATTATTATATAAAGTTTCATTTATTTTAAAATAAATGATTTTATTATTTAAAATTATTATATAAATAAATATATATATTAGAAATAAACAAAAATTAAATAATTTTATATAATTATTTCCTTTTGTACGCGTTTTGTAAAATGGCCAGGAGACTACTTGTGGAATGGTGAATTCTCTTGCTTTACATTTTTAACCTGGTAAATTTCAGAAATATTTTCAACAAATCCTGACTAAATATAGAGTGATGCATTTAACCTGAGATTCTCCTATACTTGATTTGGCGGCTGTTGAATTTAGCATTTACTTATAGACTACTAAAGTTTGTTTTTAATAATTTATTTTGTTTAATAATTTTATATTAACAATATTTTATATATCCTATTTTACAGCTTAAGAAAAAAAAATTATAAATTTGAACAGATATGAAACAATATAGTATAGTTTAGTGAAGTAGTCTTGTTAAAGACTTAATGAATTATCCATACTTATAATTTGTAAGATAATGTTCAGCGTCCCTCGATAGCGATATAATTCTGCACATCTTATTACATTCCTTCCTGAGTTTTTAAAGAATATAAATCCAGTGATTTGTGTTTCCAATACTACCTTCCAGTCACCACTTGTGAAAAGATTTATCTGAAGTCTGTAAGATTTTTTTGAAGATCAGTATCATGTATTTTGTGAATTTATATATCCAATTAAATTAAATCATGCGCCTCATTTGAAAAATAAAAGAGAAAAGGATACTTTTTTTTTGTTCAGTGCTACTCATGAACTCATCACAAAATATTCTATGGTCATCTTAACGTGTTAAACCAAAGTAATTTTTGTAGTCATCACCTCGAAAAAATCTTTATAAAATATTGTTTGCTGTGAAATACACGGTGACAATTTATTGGGAACTTGAAAGGAAATGTCAGTGATGGCATTTAGGGTACAAACAATGTAAGTTCTTTGTTTCTTTAATTTGTAAGAGAACCTGTTGAATAACTTCATTAAATTTTTTATACACTGATTGAAAAACTGAGTAAAAATTGACTGCTTAATTATGAATTAGATCTTCTTTTAATCTACAATATTTTTCATTATTAACAACAATGACACGTCTCACCGATTTAATAATCAAATTTTTAAGCATACCAAATGAGCATATGTATCAAGAAAAATTTTTTTTTACATGTTAAAATACTAAATTAAGTTGCCACCAAACCAAGCTCTTTCTCAGCCTTTTTTTAAATGTGATACTCTGTACTTCCTATGTTTATTTCCCTGTACTAAGTTTCATTTCAATCAATATGTTTGAACACAGATATTTGAAACCTATTTCCACCAATAACTTCTCTCCTTTTATTACTATTAACTCTGCAACTTCTTTACTAATTATTATATTTCTTGTGCAGAATTTTCCTTTTTCCCTATTACCTCTCACAATTTCATTAGCTAAAGCTGTGTTCTAGACAAGACCATTAACATATTGCATACCCAGTAATGGTATACATTTATTTCTGACCAGTATATCATCCATTAGCAGATTAAGTGAAAAATAAGGCTTTGAAATGATCCTTGATCTTGTCCAATTTCCATGCCAAAACTCTTCACCATACTTGTGCTTCACAATTTGAGTCATTGTCCATTTGTATATTTTCTTCACAGTCTGTTAAATAAGTTGATACCTTCGGCCAGTATTTAGCATTAGTGCTAGTGAATAGTTCATTTATCCCCACAAATTAATAAATAAAAATAACATTTATTAAATAAAATGTGTTTGTAAGAAAAATTATGTTTTTATAACAGCTACGTTGAATTTATAGATTGGCCCACTCTGTATTAATTGCCAAATTAATTTATGTTGAAATATACTCTAATGTATGTAAACTATTATTAAAGTACAAGTACTACTTACCAGCATGTAGTTAATTTATATCAATAAAATGTTTAACACTGAGAATTGTTTAGAATTTATTTATACTTTTATTTATGTAGTTTCATAGACATTTTTTTTAACAATTTTTAGTTTTTTCTTGACAGACTTTGATGAAGAATCGTGCAAGGGTTTTAATAATAAGAAAATCAGCAAAACAGAAGAACTGGAATTTTTGGAAAATTATTTAAAACAAACACATGGATGTGATTTATATAATCTTAAAAAGGGGGAAGATTTATAGTAGTTTTCTATTTTTATTTTTTTTTATGTTCTGTTTTTTAAATTCATTAAGTACATTAATCCATTACAACTGCTTTTGAAGTGTAAAAAGTATGTATTCTTTTTTAATCTTATTTTTGGATCTGTAACAAGGAAATAAAAGTACAAATACGTTATGTAAAGTGCATTATTTAGTTTTCTGTCTATTTCCAAAAATGTAATAATAAAATTATTTTACAGAAACCTGTTTATTTGTATGTATATTTGTTAACCAAGAAAGTTATTTGTAATTTATTTTTTTGTTTGTAAAGTTGTGAATAATAAAAAATATTAATATAATAATAATGTATTATATTTCACACCCTTTAATAAAAAGATAATCCCACAGATTTAATAGACTTCAATTACATATATAAAGCAAGAGCTATACTAAAAAGTTATTGAAGTAAACTGGAAAACTAAAACTGTTCAAAAAAACCAGTAATAATAAATATCTAAAATTACTGTCTATTTAGATTTTCTTCAGTAAATACTGAGGAATTAGTATATAAAAATAAAGAAAATTTATATAAATGGTGCTTGTGAAACAATACAAAACTGAATTGTGATGTTGAATCATTCTTACCTTTTTTTTTACTTGCGGAACCACCATTATTAGGTATATCTTCAGAGGATGAGATGAATGAATTGTAGTATGCGTGAAAATGCCATGCCTGACCGGAATTCGAACCCGGGACCTCCGGATGAAAGACCAAGATGCTACCATTCACAGCATGGAGGTCGCCCGGCTACCATTCTTACCCGTTTTGAAATAATTATTAGGGCTGTTGATTTACTTAATAAAGCAAGAATTGGAAGAAAAGGATATAGAATTCCTCAGCTCGAAACTTATTTAAGAACCAAAAGATTATTTTTAATACACTTGTAAAATTTACTTGGACAACAAAAAGACCTCAGAAAGGAAATAACAATTTAAAAGAAAGTTAAAAATAATAACTTATCTTTCAATGTGTAATTATGGGCTACCTGTCGTCTTTATAATAAATTATTTTTTCACTCTTTGTTTAAGCTTCTTCGATTCTAACCAAGATGTTAAAACTACCCTCATCAGAGATACTACAGTGGATTATTTTTCGTTTTTTTTTAATATCTTTCATAATTATTCCTGCTGCATTGGGCAGGTGCCATGCTACCTGGATCAGTCACCTTAATTGCATCTGTTACACATGCTAGGGCAATCATTTTACTGGAGCTTAGTAGGGTGGGCCAGTGAAACTGTTAAAAAATAATTGTTTCCTTTCTAAATATTACACAAAAACCAAACTAATGTTCTGCTGATTAAACCTGCTGAAATAAAGATTATTATAACTCCCCATATATATTGAAATCCACAAAATAAGTTTGTAACTAATTAAAATGAAAAACATTGTTAAACTTTTATGTTCATAATATTTAATAATAGTATTTTGGTAATAATATTTAATTTCTATATTTTATAATAATATTTGTAAATAGTATTTGAATAATTCAGTCTTTGTTATGTGTGATCAAATTTTGAACGTGCTAGATGTTTATGGATTGTACTAGAAACAGCAAAGTTGTATCTTCATTATTTTTAGAAAGAGTTTTTATTTGGCAATCTACATTGATAAAGTTTAGTTTGGTAATTAATGTAACTATTTATAATGGTTGGAATTAATTGTATTTATAAATAATAAAGATATCTGTAATAGAAGCAAATAGACTTTTCTAAACGTACAGCTAAGAGTATATGTAGCGGGTCAAGCAACCCGTTGATTAGTTCATTTGTGATGTAGTTCCGATAGGTTACGCTGCTGCTTGTAGTCTGCGTGAAATTTAAAATTGTTTCATGTAGGTTTTGTTAAGTGTTGTAAATGTTCGTTTGTTGTGTTAAATAAATTATTGGGAGAAGTTGATATGTTATATACGAATCATTCGCTCACATCAAATTTTATTTATTAGTATTTTTAAATTAACTTACTGATTGTATATAGTTTAATCCTGTTACTTATTCCATTTGTACCTATAAAATGTAACACTGGACAAACAAAAATTTATATGAAAGCACAGAGTTAACAATTGCTTTTATTGTATAAACTTAAGTGCTTGAGTTGGCTGGATTTGTATTCAGGTACAACTTCAGTAAATAACTACAATAATTACACAAATGCAGGATATTGCAACATTACTTTATTCTCAAAACCAATTCTGAAAAATGGGGACCCTAACAAAATTGTTCAAGGCTTGTATTGTCAGACTTGACAATGGTTTTTTAGGTCAATTTGTTCTTGGTTGTATTGTTTACCAGCAATCGTATTTATTTTGAATAAAAACATATTCATTTTTGTACATCTATATTGTAAGATAAACAAATACTATATTAAACTTAAGATGGATTTCAGTTATGATTTTTTCGTAAATTATAAAAGAGATTTCAATTAAATTTAAAAAAAACCACAACTTATGAAAAAAAAGGTAATTTAATGGATCAAAATTGAATAAAAAAATTAAAACACATACATATATTGTGAACTAAGCTCATAAAAGGGAACCAGCAACTCATATGTTTTCGGTTGTTTATGATCATATGAGTTGTAATACAATACATATTTGAAGATAAAAATATATGAGAAATCAAAAAAATCATATACACTCAGTATGTGGTTCACTACAGGTAAGTGATCCTATTGTCTTTCAGTGTAGTTTAAAGCATGCCAACAAATACACATCTGATTAAATAGATGGTTTTCCTATAAACAATATTAGAACACATCGACTTAAAACTGTGGAAATCCTCAATACAGGTCACTTTGACTAACCCACCGGGTTGGTTTAGTGGTTAACGTGAAATCGCAAATCAGCTGATTTCGAAGTCGAGAGTCTAAGGTTCAAATCCTAGTAAGGATAAAAAATTTTATACGGATTTGAGTACTAGATTGTGGATACTGGTGTTCTTTGGTGGTTGGGTTTCAATTAACCACACTTCTCAGGAGTGGTCGACCTGAGATTGTACAAGACTACACATCATTCTCATTCATCCTCTGAAGTAATACCTTACGGTAGTTCCGGAGGCTAAACAGAGAAAGAGGTCACTTTGACTACACATATCTTATGATTCTAACAGTAGAAATGAGCATTTGCCTAGCTCAACTCGTTTTCTTCTTAGGAGATATGTCAAAAGATGCAATCATGAATTAGTAATTTCAGATCTTTAATTCTTGCCAACTTCTTAATTTGATATCAACAGAACTCCAACAAATTGAATTATTCATGGCACAATAAACAAAATTAAATCAGATAATGTAAAAGTTTATTTTTATTTAGTTTTAGTCACATACACTCTTGATTCCTCATGTATCATCTTTTTTAAGATTCATATCAAATAGTTTTACAATGCTATCTTCTCAAAAATATTCTTTGAATGTTTATTGTATGAGAGGCAACATTTGAAATTTTTTATTTAATGTTCTTGCTTCTATATTCTTTTGTAGCTTTAAAACCCACTAGAATAATAACCTTGGCAGATTACCTTTTTTATTTCTTTAAATAATCACAGGTTGATACTTGATCAAGCTTTGTTTTATTAACTGCAAATTTTTTTTTATCAATTCATACTTAACAGGTTTATTGATTCTGATTGGAATACCAATTGTCTCTAAGTAATAAAATACTGCATTTATTTCACGCTAGAACACATTTTCTTCATTATCAGTTAATATTTTTGATTTACTATTATATGGTATGAAATTGTTCAAACACAATATAACTTTTGTTTTTAATTTTCCTTCGCAAAAAAATTATAATGTGATGGAATTAGGTAGAGGTATAATATGCCCTATTCATACTCAGAATATTCAAATTTAACTGCTTACTCAGTTGAATGAAGGTTACAGTCCAAATATTTTTGGAAGAGACATCAAAAGGAAGTAATGTGATGTAAACCTAGGCTGTTAAGAATTAATAGATGTAGCCATATATTAACTAGTTTTCTTCAGTTTTGCTGAACTTCATAATTTTATTCGAATACAATTAAGGCTATATATTTTTTAAATTCAGAGTAAAACAATGTATTAATTAGCCTACAATTTTAAGGGAAAGAAATAAAATAATTAGCAATTATACGCTATCATAAAACAGCTTTGTCCAATTTATTAATAAAAAGTGCAATCCTGAGAATGGTACCATTTTTTTTAATAACCTAATTTTTCATATTGATATGATTTAAATAGTAAATTAATATAACTCATGCTTTCTATAAGTAAAATTAAAATGCTACTTCTTATTTTCCCCAATCTTTGTACTGATGGTATTTTAGTTGTGTTGTATAAAACTAACTACACATCTGATTCTCCATAATCCATTTAGTGAGGGACCATCAACTAATTAGTCGTTGACTACTTTTAATAATCGACTAATCCGACTACTTTTATTAGTCGAACTCCCCATCATTAAGAAATTGGAATGATCCGACTAATTTTGTTAGTTGAACTCCCCTCAATCAGAAAAATGGAATAATCTGACTACTTTTATCAGTCAAATTCCCGGAAATCAAGAGCGGAATGGCCCGACTAATAATCGCAGTATCGCCAACCTGAATACTCGCGTTTAGAAGATTATACTCTGACACGCCAGAAGTCGTATTATTGGTAAATTGGCCTGTATTACACCAATTTACGAAATAATTAATTCTTTACCTGACCGTTTTTTTTTTTTTTTTTAAAGAACAATGTGAATTATTTTTTAAGAAAAAGCCGTACGCTCTTTGAACCCCTTTTACTGCCGGGCATATTTAAACAAAAAATTAAAAACCATGAAAAATTAGAATAATTAATGACATTCTTTAGAAATTACGTATTTTTGATGTTATGGACAAACCTTAGAGCCGTATAAATGAATGATTTGAAAAAATTTATGGTTGGCGACATTGATTAGTCGGCATTTCTACAGTATATACGAATTCACTTGCGCTGATTTGGCGCCAGTGTTTATTGTAAACAAATAAAATTTATTGTAAACAACGATTTAATTGCCAATTCATTTTTACTGCTTACCAAACAATTTTGAGCTTATTAGTTCTATGTATATCATTCGTATTATTTAGTGTTCGTCATCTCCGTGCCGTGTTATTATTTTATTGTATTGGGTCATGTGTTATTGTATCATTTCTAATTCTGTAACTATTTTTTATAACTGAGTGGTAAACATTTTTGACTATCAAATATTATTAATTTATTTAGTAATTAATCTGAACTCATTGTTATTTAGTTAATTTTACATATTGCGTTAGAAATATTTAGAAGGAACATTATTAAATAAACAATTTTTAGTTATATTTTTATAGTAGTTTAGAAACATTTTTATAAACTTTCGTGTTTTCAAATTAGTAAAAAACAAATCAAAAATGAGTAAACGGTCAGATATTTGGAATTTTTTTGAAAATAATTCC
>JAAAKQ030492173.1:0-14141 GCA_010016005.3 Zanna intricata
CACACACACACAAAAACACCTATTTCAACTAACAAATATTTTATATTGTTAGGCAGAATAACTATCTTTATTTTATAATCAATCGTTTAAAATGAAAATGCAATGATTCATATTGCTATTAAAATTACCGAAAACATATTAAGTTATTGAAAATTTTTGTTAAGGACCCATATTGCAAATAAAAATGTTATGTTTACAGGCTTTACTTCTTTTTAAAATGTTATATATTAAGCAAATTTTTCTTCATCGACAAATCACAAGTCTGTTAAAAGCTACCGGTAGTAATTTGTTTACATATTATCAATCGTTTACAATATATATACGTTGAGAGGGAATCGAAACTGTAAAATAGTGATTATTTTACGGGCGGTTATTAATTAATATGTAGACCCAGTTAATGTTATCTTGAATATTTTAAAAGAAAAAATTTTAGAAATTATGCTTAATTCCCCCTCCGCTTGTAGAAATAATCAGTCGTATTATTAATAAATAATCACTCGTAGTAACAGAGCATCCTACTGGTGATCGTAATCGTCGTGGTAAATGGGTCGTGGCAGATTTAATTATCATTACAGTAACTTTTCAGTTTTCCTGTTTTATTGTGATTACTTTACATGAGAAAAGAACGAAGTAAAAAAAAGTTATTGTACAGTTCTGCTCAAATTACCGACTTTTTGTTATTTTGTTTCCTTTTCACAAAGTATGGACTCATTCGAATAAAAATTTAAAAAAAAACCTTTGAACTCTACGCGCAACCATCATATTTCAACTCGCTCACAGTTGTGACTCGTTTCAAAAACACGAATGAAAAATAGAACACTACGAGGTTTAAATAACCCTTAGATAAAAACACATACCTGGTTATCACGACCCTTGAAGTAAGTAACCCTACCTTAATATGCAGAACAATATCGCTCTAACTATAGATACCGCAAATAAAAATCGTCAACATTTCAACTTTCTGCATTGTAACAAACCGCGCCTCTAACTTGCTCTGTTCAGATTTTTTCGACCTTAAATTGAGCGTAACTCAAGAACGACTCGACCGATCTTTATCAAATTTCACAAGCACGACTTCAGATTCACTAATACAGCATATTTCCATTTCGAGGAAATTAATCGAGTAGTTTTGGAGACTTTCGAGCCACAAACTTTTATACGTAGGCCTATAAAGAGATATATAAGGAAACCAAAATTTAAGTGAATGGTATTTTAAACTCCTCAAAATGTAAATACCTCAAAATATAAAGAAAATTCATTTTCAATCCCCGCTCCCACCAAGCGATAGAAAGTAATACAGTACTTTTCGTCAAAAATTTGGTTAAAATGATAAATATATCTTGAGTAAATAGCGAAAACAATCACAAAGCCGATGGAGGTAAATCAAAGTTTTTCATTGACAATTCAATGCTCTACGGGTTATTAAAAGTTGAAAAATACATTAAAAGGACTATGATATATCCACGGTTATTATGATTAAACCATCCTTAATCATAAATAATTTTAATTAATTACAGTAACTTTTAAAAATCTAAACGTATCGTGAATGCAGATTATTTTTTTCGATTAATTTCTATCTAATCCAAAAATCAGTCTTGGAATCCGGAAAGAAAGGATCTTTTTATTTTTCTGAATAGGATTTTAAAGAAAAATGGAATGTAAAAGTAATAAGAATCAATAATCAGAAAATAATGATTATAATTTTTTTTTTTTAGAACTTAATCTGGCGTCTAGATATCTGATATAAATGTTTTCTCAATCTTTCCTATCTCTGTTAAGCCGCGCTCATCGATCACATTTCCCGATTTTTTTTCATATTTTTCTTGAAGTATAAGAATGTACTAAGATAATTTTTTTACAGAGTATGTATGTACAGAAGAAAGACAGTAAACTTAAAATAAAAAGAGAACCAAGAAAATAAAATTTTATATTGTTATTATTAGCACATAGAATATGAAAATAAATTCAGCAGTTAGGCGTATTCTAAATATAGCTCTTAAAAATGCACTGAATTCTTTGTTTCTACGATAGAATTTTCATAACAAAAAACAATCTTACAAAAAAAAAATGTTACCTTCCAATATAATTGGTGCCTGACCGGGATTCGAAGGTCCCGGGTTCGAATCCCGGTCAGGCGTGGCATTTTTCACACACGCTACAATTCCTTCATCTCATCCTCTGAAGATATAACCTAACGGTGATTCCGGAGGTGAAACAAAAAAAAATTTTAAAAATATATAATTATTTTTACAACAAACATTATAAAACTATCGAATACGATTTAATAAATCCACAGAGTTCCTTGTTATAGAGTAGGCTTTTTCTTTTTTATATTAAATGTGGAAGCACATATTAAGACATCAAGTTTTAGTTAATTTAGTAACGGAGAGATGTGAAGAGGGTAAAAGCTGAAAAGGAAGAACAAGTGTGGAATACAGAAAACAGATAACCGAAGATACGGGATGTAATAAATATATTAAGGTTAAATCGTTAGCACGGGATGAAACAGAATGCAGCAACACACCGCCCAAATGATTGATGACCCCCAGAATTATTTATAAATATACTGCTGAAGTAAAATTCACGGCTAATAATCTGCAACAGGTAAAATATAGCGATAAAGAATAAGCGACGAACCGCTTTTTTCCATTATAATAAATATTTTAAGGAATACGTCAAGAGATACATCGATTATTTTTTAAATTTAATTACCTATTTTAGAAAAGAAAGCAAACAGAGTTTTACTCTAAGTTTATTATTTAACTCCTATTACAATAAAAAAATGTATTAAAAAAGACAAATACAACATAAAATAAAAATAAAGACATTCTTCATCTACGGAAGAATAAAAAGGTTACTCGGTAATGATATTTATTATTAGTATTATTACTACAGTTAAAATAATATAAATGATATAAAAGAAGTCGTATCCAGACAATTTCTCTATATGCCAAGCAATTAAAAACATTTAAATTTCGTTAATTGTTAAAATAATTAATTCAAGCATTAGAATAAAGAAACCAATTTAAGATCTACACAAGAAACACTGATAAGATTAGAAATTTACGTCCGAAGAAATTAACGCGTTCCAATTGTGGAAATACAGAACACAGAATTATCTCTTGGATTGTAAGCAAGGATAAGCAGGTTAAAAGAAAATAAAAAAACGATAAAAGTATTTCAAACAAAGTTAACTGTTTAAAAACAAAAAATCTCATGAAACCAACGACCTTGAAAAATTTTGTTGGTCATTAGTAGAAAGCCCTGTAGGACAAAACTCTAAAACTAACGAAAATAAATGTAAAACAAACATTTTTTGTTGTACCTTTACTATTTTACGAATGTACTTTTAAAATAAACTTCAAAGTAGATGCAACGTATTGCAAGATATAAAGCCGAAGTTTGTACAAGAAAGGGAAGTCTTCCAACCAGGACACAAACACGTTTTCAAGATAAATCCCAAATTTTTTTTTTTCAATTTTATCAACTTCTGAGAAACAATAAAATCTATTTAAATATTTTTTTAACAATAAAATGTTAATCGTAAAAGTTTTATTTTCAGTGTTTGTAAACGTTAGCGTTATACCCTAATGGTCCAACACATCCACGACTAATCTTTTACATGAAAATTTAAAAAAAAAATTAAATTATTTTACCTGAAAATAAAATGACTACTAAAAATTTTCATTCTATTTATGACTCATAAAATCATTTATTACTCTGTTTTGGTGTACCTATAAAACTTTAAAAAAAATTAAACTTATCAACTTGAACTGAAGGAAGGAAATGTAAGGTATATAATTTCTCCTACCGTATAAAGAAAACACTATGTATTCCTAACATAAATTCTTGTTTCAGTGTTAATTAACCGCTAATTTATAAAATAATCTTTAAAAATTTCAAAAGCTATGACGATTTGTTTTTAATTCGCTTCATAGGAAGAAATCTAAATGAGAAAGAGAGAAAGCCGGAGTTTAAAAAAATAAACTACCCCGCAGGTTTTCTCCATGAAAACAATATTTATAAGATAAAAAGCGAGCAGTAAAACTGAAAAGAAAATTCCAATTAAAATTAATCAAATACCAAATATAAACTATATAAGCTGAGCTACCAGTGCTAATGAGTTAATAACTTGCTTCATAATAAAAAAAAAGTCGACCTTACTTTACCACCCTTACTGCATCAGTTTTACCTTAAATTACGCAATTTATTTTTTTCCGTTTCGGCCAACTATTGACCACATTTCATTTTTCTCTATTTTTTAGTTATGTCAGTGCTTTTTTCTTAATTAAGTAGTGTTACTAATTGTTTTTTATTTTACAGCAAATTTTTTTTTTTCTATAAGACCCTCCTTTCCGGGATTTATTTTTATTTTTTCGATTAATGCCCGTTCTGTAAGTCCAGAATTTATATTTATGCTTTATTTTACACTTTTTTTTTAATTTTATCACGATAAACGCTTTTAGTTTTTCTTCCAGGTGTAAAGGGATCGCTTTAATTTTATTACCGAATTTTTCTTCAAAAACATTCTGTAATGTAAGATATCTTTTTGATACTTATTAAATCTAACTTTACACCTATATAAAACACGCAAAATACTTCTTAAGTATGTCTTGATCAACGGCTAATAACTTTTCTCATTTCTCTCTGTCAATTTGAGCGTTTTGAGATAATGGTAATTTTTGAAGTAGTAGCAATGTCATTCAAGAACGACCATTTTTTTAAATCTGAATAACCAGTTTATTTTCAAACACTATTAAATAATTAAAAATAACCACGATTGATCGATTGGGATTAAAAAATGATAACTCTTTTAAAATAATATTTACACTTGCCACTACAGAAAGAAACAAATAACAGTAACGGTCAAGTAAATACATGGCATACATAGTTATTATTGTGATCACATTTCTGTAAGATTACAATTATTAAATAAAATATCTGTTAAGGTGGTCGGGGAATAAAAATGTAGTCGATTATTTTTTTCCATCGATTTCCGCAAGTTACACCGTACCGGACAAAGTTTATTTCAGTTGTACAGAGATGGTTGTAAGAATTAAGAGGATAATGAATATAGCAGTCGATATAACTTCATAAAATAAATAAAAAGAATTACAAAGAAATGAATAGTTACAAAATATATATATATATATTTTAATTAAAGCGTGAGTAAACTTAATGACGAAAATTTATTGTGTCATAATTTTTATTTTAAGATTTATCATGAAAAAGTAAATGAGGGACAAATTTATAAATAACATGTTAAAGATACAGCAGCTTCCACGTAATATTTTTCAAAAATTAGACACAAATTTTTACTGAATTTAAATTTTCTTAGGTTTTTCTTCAAAATCCCATTCTGATAGAAGAAATAAAAAAAAAAAAAGCTTTCATAAAATAAAACCATAGCGTAAAATAGAAACAATACATTTAATTTAAAGAAACAATGAATTAGAAAAGTAAAATAAAATTCAGTTTAATATTTCACGAGTTTTTTCTATCAAACGAAGGATTTCTGTAGTATAAATTATTATAACACAAGATTAAACCTATTATGGTATACTTAAACAGACTAAATAACGTTGGATAAATTTTGTTCTGAATAATAGATATCCCGTGATTCTAACACCGGCCTAAACACTTTTCCTAGAGAGAAAGTATAATTTACACGACAGGGGGCAATTTACTCCTATCCTTTTCAAATTGATGACAGCACAGGGAAGTGCGCCTTCTCTGTTCACAATGAAAGCTATGGACGAATTGAATCGTATCTCTGCTATTCATTTAACTTTCACTGCCGACGTTTCATCTACCCGTCGTCGATTAAATTAACTCATCCGTTATTATATTCGATCGACATGCACAAACACAAACTGCATTACATTAACGCATCCATCCGTACCGACGCTAAATATGGACTTGACGCTAAAAATACATTATCGATTCTCACGTTTTGATATTGAAACGTTACAAAAAAATCGAAGAGCAATCCTCATTAACAAGAAATTATAATATCGGTTAAGTTGTATTTTTATTCAATTTGAAAAAAGTAACATTACAAAACGAAACAGATACAGCGGGTTTACTATCAGCGATCGTATAAAAACAGATTCAAGAACATGTCGTTTTATTAAATTTATACTTGCATATGAGAATAAAAATTTATTACAATTAATTTTTAATGACGAATTAATAATAATAATATCGATAAGGATATGTGGTCATAATGCAACGTAACTTAACATTTTCTAAAATTAGATCGTTGTGTTTAATATCCTAAAGCCTTGACTAACGTAAGATTTGGCAGTACGCCAATAACAAACCGATATTGTGATAGGTAGTCCGGTGGTACGCTCTACCGTTAACGGTTGAAAATACTTACAAGAATCGCTATTAATCACGGTTGCAATGTAAAACGTATGTCTTAATTCATTTTACTTCATATACTTATATTAAAATACGCAAAACTTAATTTAAAACAGGAGCAATGTAACTTTATTTTCACACGTTTTTGTATTCTCTTTAAATTTCTGTTACACATAAATTCAGTTTTTTCATGTTTCTTTTTGCACCAATTTATCATCCACAGCAAACTCTTGTCGTATAACCTCAACTATCTATTTCATACATTCAAATCTTCATCTTATTTTATTATTTTTATCGTTTAAATCTTCTGGAACTCTTATTTCCATCTGTCCGATGGAAATTATTATATTCTACAATTTATTGTAGGTCATCTTCATTTCATATTCCATAAAGTTTCATAAAAATTTTCAACATTTTCCTACAACAAATTTTAAAAGCATCTTTCTGTTTCCGACACACTACTTAACGTAATCTACATAAAATCTCTCCTGATAAATGCCATCTGCTTTTGATAACTTTAAAAAAAAAATTCCGCTACTGCTAGTATATCGTGTTCAAATTTAATTCTTTACTTATTTCCATAAATTTGTTTTATTAATTTTACTTTTAAAGTCAATTTCTTTACGAGCAAAGACTTTTTACGATTACACATTACATCTAATATTAATTCCCAGTTTTAAAATTACAGTACTATTATCTAATGTTAAAATTTCAGTTTTTGATCCTTGAATTCCACATTTGAAAAATGTGTTTTTTTACCCTAAATCGAAAAAAAATAGGTCCCAGAACTGTATCTTACTTAGTTTCTATGATATCCCATGTAAAACGTCATAAATAGGGTAAAAAAACACATTTTTTTACGTTTGACGTACAATAACGTTGTTAAATTCTCAATAAATCATACATTTTTTAAACATAAATTGTAGAGAATTTAATTATAGGAAGATTGATGTAAATAATGTCAACAGAAAACAAATAAAAATTTAAACATGTCGACTCTTATTAACAACAAAACCGACGAAAACTTAGAAGAAAATTCCCATTTTTTTCGATTTCCCAGCTCAAAAACCATTGGAAACAATTGAATTTGCCCCTTAATTGACCTTCCCAGAATTTCAGAAAGCCTTAATTTACCCGGAGGACTGAAACTCGGGCGAAATCTTTCACCCTGTATAACTCGCTAACGAAGCGTTTTCGGATCTATGTTTATATGA
This sequence comes from Zanna intricata, assembly GCA_010016005.3. NCBI lineage: Eukaryota > Metazoa > Arthropoda > Insecta > Hemiptera > Fulgoridae > Zanna > Zanna intricata. The sequence goes on from JAAAKQ030492173.1 coordinate 7,581, forward strand.
ACTTTTTTCTTATTTTTAGCCTCTAGAATGAGTTGTCAAAGTATTGTCCTATCCTCCTGAATTTCCCTGTATTATATTACAATATCAGTATTCTAATATATTTTATTTTACTGAAGGAGGTAAATTTTACTTTCCACTCTCGAAACTTTTTTGATTTCTGCAGTTTTTTTTACGATAGCTTCCGAGATCACCACATACAAGTAATCAAACACATTTCTTCTTCACTATACAGAATTATTTTCACACCAAATAAGCAATTTTGCTACATGAAACCGTTTCAAGTTCTGATCTAAATATTTATCGAATTATTTAATTTCTATTATTTAACTGTAAGCATATATAAATAAGTGCAACTCCTAGAAAAACTGTTGAATATTTCTCGACTCCAACAAACTTTAAATAAGTAAAAATCATAGGCACTAAGCTTGCTACGTTGCCGTTCAACTAAATGTCATTATCGCAATTTCCTGTACTCTCGACTATATGTGAAAGTAGTTCGGCGAATATTAAATCTTGGGATCTGGCTTTCATAAAAAACAAAAGTTCTACCAAAAATTTAAAATAAAAATTGAGAAAATTCTTTTGATTCTTTGGAAAATTTAATTCATTATATTCATCGAGTTATATACACTCGATATGAAATTAAAGAAAATGAAAACACCGATTACAAACTAAACTAAACTCTGTATAAAGGCACCCTTAGTTTGTAAGATAAGATTAAATTTTTTCTTCAACAATTTAAGTCCTTTCGAGATATACAGTCAACTATAATGAACTAAGTTCAACACTGAATTATTATTTAATTAGTGGGAAAAAAAAATACTGTAATAAAATATTTTCCTATAGAGGGTGCAAACTATATCAAGAAACCCTGCTTATATTGAAATTCTACTAAACGTAAACTGAACTGAAGGTAAGAAAGTAATTTCTGGAAATAGTTTAAACATATTTAAGATCCATAAGAATGTACAATTTTTGTATAAAAAATATTTTAAAAAAACACGAAAGGAAGATTCTGGTTCCAGAATTTCATTGCCAATTTTCTTGCTTTAACACAAAGTTTGCTACGGGATTTCAGTATTTTTTTACAATTTCAGTTTGTTTTGGCTTGACTTCACGTTAAGATTTTTTGGCTGTGATTCCAGGACCTCCTAACCCCCTCCTTCTTAAATCCATTCATCACAATTCTCTCGGAGACATCAGTTCAGAAGAAGAGTACAAGTTTAACTAAAGGATGGAAAACAAGTGGTGTATCGACTGACAAGGCGTGTTTTCTGACCTTTCTTTTATTGTTTTTATGTCTTTCCTCCCCCCCCCTATAAATATACACTTATAAAAAATGAGATAAAATGATATAACCGAACCCATTATTCTAATCATCTGTTTTTTCTTGTCTTTATTTTGGCTTAAAATTTCGTTCTTAAGTAAAATAAAATTTTATTTCATATTATTTATTATTAAGCCTGAATGGACGAATTATAGGAAAGTGTTTTTTAAGGTGTATTCATTTTTTTGTTATTAAATCACACAGAAATTTCTTAATCACCATAATATTCCATAAATTATTATAAATAGCTACCAATATTACAATCAGAAAAACCTTCTTTTAAATCGATTTTCCAATTTTTCAAAATCTCATTTAGATTAATGACATATTTATTTTTTTATCATAAAATAACATTACTCACGATTTAGGAATTTTGGTGGTAAGATCACTAAAAAATTGGATCGTATTCTAAATTGCTATTTCACGAGATAAGGTTTATATAAAAGCCTTCAAAAGAACTTCCCTCAAATTATGTCGGACGGAACGCTTCATATTTTTAATATTTATATAAAAACCCTTCCGAAATAACGGACTGCAAGGACCTGAAGTATTAAGCTGATCGGCTCGATCCGATAAGCTATTCATGAAATATCTAGGAGCGTATAATCAAGCATAACAGATACGACAAAGAACAAAAATATTTTATCACAATAACAATTTAGCATATCTATTACACGAACGGCAGATAAGCCTTCTAAAGAATTGTTCCTTACACACCAAGCAAATAATGAGGTAACCGTCTGCAGTTATCTTTATGATGCTCAGAATAATGATGGAAATTAACCATATTTTATAAAACTGTCATGGAATAACGTTACTGTTAAAAAGCTATTACGCAAAGACAATAAAATAGTCTGAGAAATTTATAATTGGATTTTCCTAACTGAAATTAGCATAAGTCTGATAAATTGTATAATTCACAATTCATGCCGATATATTTTTATCATAAATATTATTAATTTTGTTTTTTTGTAATTTTTTTACAGGACCGAGAGTTCGTCGAGTTGGAAGTACCCTATAACGGCCAACCCAAGAGGCCGGGTTCGCCGTCACCCCTTATTAGTCCTACTCATTCGGCCGGTAGTCGAACCGGACTCCTTCATTCTTGTTGCGGTCGTTGCTGCGGCCAGCGCTACCAGGTATGCTATTATAAATCAACGGACACATAAAACCTCATCCATACACCAATATTATCACTTATTATATCACCGCAGCTATTCTACAGTTATTAATACGGCTACTACACCGGCGAATACAGCTACAAGTAATACATTTACTACATTTTACTTCGACTGCAATGACTATTTACTATTACTGTACTCTACATTAATAATCAGCAGGAGTTTTAGACTCCAGAATAGCTGTAATAGAACTAAATAATCGCTCCATATGACGGATGATTCCCGAATGAACTCTAAAAGATCTACGGTGTACGGTCTCGCTAAAGAAATTACAACTAGTTGCCGAGCTTAAATTCTGTCCAAACTTAGTAATTCTCAATACTTTAAACACGTTTAGCCTACCGAATGATAAACCCTTGCATCCTAGAGACGATATTTCATTCGAACGTTTCACCGCAACCTGATTATAAATCAAATGCCACGTAAAAAATTTAGTCAGGGAAAAAAGAACTTCTCCTCATAAAACCAAACGCGTAAAAATTCCTTGATAAATTTCTTCCTTCTCCAGATTCTGATCTGAATATAGTTCGTTTCTCTGTATTTAATACGATCTATATATTTAAATTAGAAGGCCGTATTTATGTGTGCACAGGTACCTGCATACTTAAGTTTAATTCTTAGACTGGTATTTTATTATAATACAGTGGAAAGAGAATTTATACTGAATTATATAAGAGTATATATTTTCACTGTGAATACCAAAAATTTTGGGATACGTATCTGGAGCGAGCAAGACTAAAAATATGTAGTGATCGCACACATTGAATAATTAATCATGAAATTGTTACCTACGGTGTAATATTAATCCAGACGATATGAAACTTCACGTTTATAGATATATTTACAGTTATTTTAACATCGAAATTTAATACGTAAGATCAACAGTACAACATGAGTAGTATTCACGCTTCTTCCAATTTATATATATATATATATATATATATAAAGATTTAAAATCATACACTTGTTTTGATAACTCTTCCAACGGTTTTTTGATAACTCTTACAGCATCATCAACATTTCAACTTCGAATAATAGGCTATCGATCTTTATATATTTTCAACTATAATCTGGATGTATGATGTAATCACAATACGATGAATACAAGCTTAAACTAGCTCACTTTTTGTGCATATTCAGATTCAAGATTACGAAAAAACGTTTCAATTCTCAGACATCTAGTTAACTCCATATATATTTATTCTCGTGAAGCGTCTCCCAAATGGGTTTGTTTTTCTGTTTAGAGAAATTTTATTTACTCCTGTTGCCGTCTCGATCGATAACATTGAGATAATTAAGAAAACCTTTCACACATCATGGAGAAGAATTTCAAACTCTAACTTTCCTCACGATTTCAATTCTCTTGTGCGTTCATTTCAAAATTTTAGGCTTGCATATCGATCGTATCCGAGATACTTTAGTGAATACAGTTTTTTTAAGTTTTTTTTTGTATTTTTATTTGTATTGACGTGCATTTTCAAAATGTTTTTACTCCAAAATTTCCTATTGAATCGGCCGATGTTTCTATTTATCAGGAGGTTTTATTTAGCCCAAAAATTATCTAGACACGACGTTACCCTTTTTTAGAACCCCCCCAAAAAAAAATCACCGAATAGGTCCTCAGACAAACTCACGAAGAGGTCTTCTACCTTTAAATGTCCCTACCGACTTAAAATGGACGGTTAAACGTTCAGCCAAGTCCTACAGAGTACAACCAGGAAGGAATGTTAAAGTAAAACGACGAATAGCGATATAAATATTTATCCCGCTGAGGCACCGCGAAGTAAGACATCACTCGTAACGTTACATTCTCAGGCAGCGAGCATCCGTTCCCCGTTACTGTATTTAAAAGACTTCTACTGTCTTTACCCCGAGGACGGAAGCGGCGTGTTACTACTGATCGATGAATTCGCAATAACCGGCAGAAATATATGCCGCAACGAATTCTTTTCCGTTTTGTTCTAGAGAACCAACCGAGAACAGATTCTGCGCCTTAAGGAAAGCCCGCATTCACATCTACCGTTATTAACCGCGAAGAAGCGTCTGAATAAATCCGATCGGTCAAACCCCTACTAGAAGAAATTAACTGACATAGTTTAAAGCGGTACAGACCGGAAAAATAACCACGGACTAGTAAACGCGCATAGATAACTCGGTAACTGAATGATTTCGGTACCATTTACTTACGTAAAACTTAAACATTTTTTACTGTGACAAATGTTTACAATAAGATAAATAAATTCTACGAAAGAAAAATGCCAATAGCTGTCCAGAATACCTGTACCTTAAAAATGATAAAATTAAAATCGTTGCCAATTCATACGACAGTGTACATCTACCGTTACTACATTAAAATAATTAAAACTCTTACTAAACCAACTACGACTACAAATAGTACATCTACTAACTGCAAATACACCGTTTCACTCCGCATCCATTTATATGAATAAATTAAATCATTGCCTCACCACACATTCGCAGTTAGTTAATAATAATAAAAATAATATGAAATATTACGATTAGTTCAAATTTCCTGGACACTATACCATCTTAATATTACTTTAATTTTATATCTTATAGTAAAAATGTAATTAATTTTTTTATTATTTTAATTACAAAGTGTAACTATTACACAAAATAAATCATCTTTTTCAACATTATATTACATTATATCTAAATTGCATTTTAAAAAGAATAACTAGATAAATGAATAAAACTCACTTAAAGTAACATTTTAACTTAATTATTAAGCGAGTAAGCTTGTTATATAAAACAACCAGTGCACAATACTAAGAGCTAAAAATTAGTAACTAATTAATTAATTAAATACAGGTGTTTTAGCAATTAATAATTTTAATAAATTAGGGTTTTTAATGACTTAATTCAGTTTACACACTATTCTTATCTTTATTATTTTATTTAGCTTTATTATTTTTTTATTTTCTCTTTACCCTGTTTGATGTTAGTAAAATAAAACTATTAAACAAATAAAATATCCTTCTGTGAATAAAAGAATTAAACTCTTTTATGAAATAGTAAAAGTTACTTTTAAAATGAATTACTTTAAACTACCTGTCAAATATCGCATTTGTAGTGACAATCATGAATTAACTAAAAAATTAAACTAAATACGTTAAATAACAGCAAAGAAATGAATACCTTTCCTGTTATTTTAAATTTATTAAAACGCTAACAAATATTTCTTTTAAATTTTAGTATATAATTTAAATTTTATACTATTACGAGTATGTGTATGTGTCTGTATGCGTACGTACGTGTGTGTGTCTGCGTAAATAGAACCGGCTCTATAGGTTAGAAATTATTTATAGAAAGTCATCTGCAGATGATAAAATGAGTTCAATCAGAACAAAACTCATTTTTCATCAGAACTGAACAGAAGAATGAATCGATAGATTAAGAATAAAAGTTAATTTGCATTTTAAGATTTACAGAGTAATTTATTTTTACGGAGGATGGTAGTTTTATAATCAGTTAGTATTGTAAATCCTTCTCTCTAATTTTCTTTCCTTATGGTCGTTGATCGCGCGGAACGGAAAAACCTGTGCAGCCAGAAGTAAAATATTATTTATATTGTCAGATTGTACTGCTTATTAGCATTTATCGCAAATTTCGTAACGGCAAAATTAAGGAGAAAAAGGTTACGGAGTAGTAAATTTCGAAACTTTTATTCAAATTTTAAATAAACCTCTCGGTTTATCGACAATAATATTGTAAATTATTAATGAAATTTAATATTTTAGTGAGTAAAACGCGTAGTAATTATTATTTAGTAATAAAGTAATTATTTTCTTTTATGCTCAACGATTTATATATAAATTTTCCTTTATAATTCCGATAGATCGGAGAATTACAGTGCATGTTCGATATAATAATACAGATAAATAGTCTACTCCATCTAGGTCTGAAAGAACTGATATAAACTAAACCTCTACAGTTTAACCTCAAACGAATTTATTTAAATCATATGGTAGTCAACGACATATATGCATACATACATACATACTTACATATATATATATATATATATATATA
>JAAAKQ030492195.1:0-12833 GCA_010016005.3 Zanna intricata
AAAAAAAAAAAAAAAAAAAAAAAAAAAAAAAAAAAAAAAAAAAAAAAAAAAAAAAAAAAAAAAAAAAAAATAGAAAATAGTGAAATAAAAATGTAGTCAGCAGCAGAATCAATAAGATCAAAGCTTGGAAAGAAGGGTTAGGTGAATGTAGGATGGTATTACAGGTACAAAACCTCCAACCAGGCGGAAAATTACCCCCATTTCTTGAGCCAACATTTCCCGCACCCCCACTTGAAGGCTAAAAAGCTGACTCTTTCCACCGAAAAAACTGGCTAATAGCAGGAGGGAATTTTTATTGAGAGAAGAAATCGAACCATGAGCCGAAGTGTTATTGCATCAGCGCCGTCTGAGTTATTCATTATCCAACTTGGCTCTTTTCTTTTCAATCCTACCGCTTGAAGAAAATAATCTGACTTCATTGTCATTATGGACTCCTTTGTGATGGAATTTATCTGTTTGATGTGTAATATTATCAACCATCGTTCGGTTCGTAAAGGTTCTAGTGGCGAAATAAATTTGATTTAAACTTTGTTTTAACTGACGCGACACAAATTTAATTACGGTCAATTATGGAAAGGAGTGATAAAATCCTTTAAACCCTTAATATTTCATTTTTAATTTACCAACAATTTTTTTTTTAAATTAAACAAATACAAACTTTTTTCGTTTTTCCTAGAAGTTAAAAGCCAAATTAAAACATTCAATGAGAAATATAAAAATCTGATAGTTGAAAAACCCCATTTCAGGTGATCGTTATTTAATATCAACACATTGTGTTATAGAATACACGGCCTAAATAAAATGTTTGTTATCAGACAGGACAAACAGTACTGTCATGTGATCTCTTATGGCGGAATTATCTAACACAAAAGTGGCTATAGAAACATAATGAATAGCAGAAATTACTTTTTTGTTTTTGAGATTGTGTTTATTCAATATCACTCAAGATATCAGGATATTTTATTCATGAAAATAGTCCAACGGATTTGAATTTACAGTGTCACAAACAACAACCTTTTACAGACAATCAAATCATAATTCAAATTATAGTATAGGTGAACATAAATTACTTAGCGCATTTAAGGTGTTAATAAAAAAATAACAAAACAATTTACTTACATGCATACTTTATTGTTAAACAAGGCATTTGAAACAGTTTTGTTTACGACACTTATTAATTTCTAATAAGTTCCGTATGAGTAACTTTTGCGGTGCGTAAAATATCTAGACGATATTCAATTTCGTACCACACATTACGAAGAATAATAATAAGAGTTATTCCATTAATTACACCTTCTGATCTTCTTTTTAGTCCATTGATATGCAACGAAGAGTGTCCATTGATATGGACAATTTTCGTTGCAGCCTGTCTTTGACAAATCCCCAAAGAAAGAAATCGAATGGCGTAAAGTCCAGGGGAATGAGGTGGCCAGAGATCTACCACGGCTAATCCAACATTGAAAAAATTCAAATTCATGTTGATATTGTTCATATAAACCCAGCAATGGTGGTGACCATCTTATTGGAAGTAAACATCGGGTTGCCGATGTTCAATTTATGGTACTGCATACTCTAGATAATTAGCGCTAGTAACCATTAGCTCAGCGAAGAAGAAATTTCCTATCACTTCATAAGCAGTCAACCCATACAAACGTTAATGTTCGGGTTATCACCGATAGCCCGATAATTAACATGTTTGATGAATGGCATGAGGGTTCTCACTACCCAAAAACCGACAATTATAACGGTTGACATGATTAGAAACATAGAAAGAAGATATCTTCGTCAGAGGTTAATTTTTCTAAAAATGCATTATCTTCGTTACTTTATCAAGAATCTCCATGGCAAAATATTTTCTTTTGATGGATGATTTCGCCACATAAACTTGAAGCTTGTCGGTAGGATATTGAAATGAAATTTTTTGGCGTATGAAAATGACATACCTGAACGGGACTCAAACCCGGGACTTTCAGAAGAAAGGCAAAGATACTACCACTCCCTACAACGATCGGGAGAGATTTATTGTAACGGCGTGGTTTATCTTCATCTTCAATCGTATGCACCAACTGAATTTTGAATGCATAAATTTTTAGGAATTTCACAATTGTGAAGAATGGAACCGTCACAATTGTTGATTTGGTATTCCCAGCTCTATATTCGCACGACGAAACGATTTAATCAAAAATATTTTTTTAAACGGTTCCTTTTACTCTATCCACAACTTCCTCGAAGATGAGAGGTGTGCCACCTCCTTTTTTGTTTACTATTCTTCCGGTATCATTAAACTAGTAATAACAACGTTTAATAGAATCTTTATTAGGAGTGTTACTGTTGTACTCTAAACGAAAACGTCTACGCACAGTATCCCCAAGATCCACTACCATGAAACCACAGTACGCTCATTGCTTTCTTCTGCAGGGTAGCCATTGCTCCCCCTGTCGTTACATCGCACGGAACTCTTAGTACCTACAGTAATATTTGAAACAAATCAACGCGCGTTACATTGTTTAGTTCATTTTTTAAGGCCCTAAAATGTGCTAAATAATTTATAATCATCCGTATTACGCTGCATATATTTCTAATATCCTCTGTCGTATCGAAAGTTCAGTAAGTAATTTTGAAAAACAAATAAAAAAAGCAAGATATGTTTCTGAAGAAGAAACAACAAGGAAATCTTAATTTCTTATAAATTTAATTTTTTTATGAGTGAGGAACATTTTCTCTACAATTAAAGGTCGAAAACGATTTTTATCGTTTATTGCATTTATTACGCAAGCTTATTTTAAAGTATGGAAATGGTTTAATATTTCAAAACTAAGGAATACTAGGATGTAAAAACAAACGCGGAGCTTCATAGTTATAAAATAATTACTGTACAGTGTGTTTGAAATTTTTCTTCGCCATTTTAGATCCGCCAAATTAAAACTGACATTTTTTTTAACCAGGAAAGTGCACATATGAAATATGAATTTAATGTAAAATTCTACGAGAAAAATGATAGGGGAAAGCAATTTTGCAAACATTCAATAATCGCGGTAGTAATAAAACGTCCCGAAGTAACATTTTTATTTTGTACTATCTTCAGAATCACACCAGAAAACAAACTTTAAACAGTTATAATTTGAACTAACGGCTCAAACACTAATAATAAAGCCTTCACAATAATAAATGTACAATAACTTATAATTTGCAATACTACTACAAATAAAATGGCTAGTTTAACTAATATTATTTACTTTAATTATCACAATATTTAATTTAAATATTTTAGACAAACGTTATTTAAATTACTTAATACAATAAATGCTAAAAACATTTTACTTTCTAAAATTTTTAGAAATTTAAAACTGTATTACAAATATAGAGTACATTGCAACAATGCCACTCGTATTTTGTTATAAGGATGCAAGTTGTAACTTGTCATTTTGGCCTCTTACTTCAACATACAACTACAGTATTTGATTTTCTCTAAATTAATTACGTAATGGAGAATTAAGTTGTAGCGTTTCAAATTTTTGTTCTCTAGTGTAAATTTTATTACTATTAGCTTTGTTTATTCATTTAATTTTATCAAATAATAATGGATCATTTAATTGAAACCGAAAGAATAACTCTGTTGAAGATGTAAAGGTACGGTGATAAGAGTACTAATCACCTACGTCTTTACAAGACGTAGGTGATTAGTTTTATAAAGATTTCAAAACAGATAATCAATAAGCAAATCAATTGTGACCATGACAGACCAACGATTTGAAGAAACAGAGTACAATAAGAACTTCTAGTAGTGTTGCAAATTATTAGTTACTGTGTGTTGTTATTACTATTATTGTAATACATTAATGTTATTACTGTGAAGGTTATTATTATTAGTGTTTGGACCATTAATTCCAACATTAATTGTTTAAAATTGTTTTCGAATGTAATTCTGCAGGTAATACGAAATAAAAAAGTTACTAAAGGTTGTTTTACCTCGTTTTATTTCTACCGCAATTTTTCTGTTTTTGCAACTTCGATTACTTGTTATTCAAAAATAAAGGCATTTATTGTGAAATGATTTTCGCCATTATTTTTTCGTAGAATTTTACATTAAAATCATATTTCACATGTCCCTTCCCATTTAAGAAAATGTGTTATTCAATGTGGCGAATCCAAGATAGTGGACAAAGGTTTCACATACCATAAAGTAGTAATTTTGCACCTAGGTAGATCCGCACTTGTTTCTATATTCTAATATCCCTCATGTGAACCCGTTTCCATATTTTAATATAGTGATATACAGTGCTATATAAGCTGAGTTAATGTTACTGAAACAACTTTTTCCTCATCGCTTTTCCCAAAAGCGAGGTAAAAATTTTTCCCAAAAGGTAAGTAAAAATAATACATTTAAAATTTACCCAGTCAAACATTTCTTTGTTAGATCTCAATAAATATTTGTTATTGATACTAACTCTTTAATAAAAAAAAAGCATTTATAAAAAAAGTAAAAACCTTTTATGGTTATAACCTTACTAATTTTTGAGAAAATTATTAAGTTAACATTAAGAACGATAAGTATTTCAAATTCAAGTAATTATAAATTTCTGTTTATTAAGTTAAAATTTTTTACGTTTTTTTTTCATTTATAGTTATACTAAATTTTTAAATTATTAAGCTACATAATTTATTAGACTAACACACAGTAAAAAAAAAAAAAAAATTAATCCATTTTGTTAAAATAAATAAGTTCCATTTTTTCTAAAATTTAATTACAAACTAAAGCAAATAATTTCTCATTTACAAAAAGAATTATTCGAGCATGTTAAACACGAAATACATATCTGTTGAAATACTGAATAGCAAATGAATTCCTTAAGTGGTTAATAATGAAGTCAAACCAAAACACTGAGGTTATTTAAGTTGGACAATTTGTCATAAATACTCTATAAAGTTGCAGCAGTGAAATGGCCATTTCTCAACATTTCAGTTGAGTGGAGATTAATAAAGGCAAGGGTTCCTATAGGAAGGGGGTTCTGTTTGGCCTTTGCGGAAGGAAAGCGGCTTAGCGCCCGGTATGGTATTGGTCTCGCAATCTGTGTACGCACCGGGCGTGTAAGCACTCTGATTGGATCCACTTTACTTTCATCTTCCTCCTCGTGGAGAAAAACTGTTTAGAAGCACTCACAGATCCGTTCCCCAGAGGAACATCTATATTAGAGTTAAGACTTTATCTTTAAATAACACGGGGACTGATACTCTGCCAGGAAGAACAATTTAGTTCGTGCCGAGCCTCCAAATTTCATCCCGGTCTTTAGTCTATTCAACCCTATTTACCCCTTCTTTCTTCTCCACAAAAACCTCCTCCGCTCAATTGTCCTTGTAATCTTTTAATTGTAAAGAAGTAGTTTATCGATTCAAAATATTTGTTTCGCTCCAGTAGGAGAATTTCATTGAATTTTAATGAAAAAATAAACTTAAACGGCATAAATTTAATTTAAATCAAATTAAATTCATTATGTAGTAGATTACCTTAATTAACATATAAATCCTTTTCCAAAGTCTATTTAAATACAAAGTAGAAAATCTGTTCCTTCAACTGGGTTTTACTATCAATAAATTTTGATAGTAAATTTTGAATAGATGTGAAAAAAATTTTTCAAATCTATTAGTAATAAAGAAGTAGATCCTTATTTAAACAGATTTTTAGAAAATTATAATAACCTACCAATATGTATACCGAATGAACACATGAATTATTCTTGTTGTGACGTAACAGAAAGAAGAAAACTATGATTTCTAATGGTAGATTTTTTTTAACATCATCCCCAGATAGTTCTCATTGTATGTCTTCATAGATAAACAGCCTGCTAAATTATTTATGAGAATTCAACAATTTTTAATTTTGAAATGCATACCAAATGAAGATTAATAAATTTATTTTCTGCATCGATTTCCGCAACAGAATAGTAGTTTGTTGTCTTTCATCCGTAGGTCCCCGGTTTGAATTTCACGGCATTCTTTCACTGCATGTTTCACACTTCACAAATTTCCATACCACATTCCCTTTAGTAGATGGGCGTCATATAAGCAATAATTAAAAAAACCTACTATATAAAAAAATGTAATAAAAAAAAAATATTTATAAAGTAATTGTTTTACTTTCTTCCAATTCCAATTCTTTTATTTGTTGTACTTAATTTTTCTTTATAATCTTTAAATCCGTTTTAAATTTGACAATTTTTAAAACAGGATGTATAAAAAATACCAACATCATTTTTTTTAATTTCATTAAACTATTCTCAAAATTAGATTTTACCTATTAATGTAATTTATTAATTTAATCTTTTTTAATGAATCTTTATTAATTTCTTTATAATATCCTGAAAACTATTTGTAATAAATTATATTTTTGATAGGTAGCTTATCATGCTATATATCTTTTACGGAAACAAAATATCTACTTATTTGCTTACATACTTATTTATTCCTGATTGCAGAAATGTCTTCTACCTTTCGTGTTATTTAGAGCGTCATATATAAAAAAATTACTCGTGTAATAAAACAATATATAAGTATCTATCTACCTTATGCAAGATCAGTGTGGTAATTCTTGAGTAATAAGGGCGCAAGTAAACAAACATACTTCGCAAACATGCTATCCTTCTCCGGCCAAATTAAAAAAAAAATTCGATATATTATTTAATTATTAATTAAATAATTATTTTTTAATTTGCAGGAGGTAGCTTCCAGTAAATTACACTAAGGTCAGAACCTTAATTTAATTGAATTCATAAACTAAAACACCAATGGAATAAATATGAGTATAACGGATTTATTACACCCGAAAATCATTTTAATGATATTTTCATTAGTGAAATGACAATTTTTCATGGCTGTGCTATATTAAATATTTAATATGCTCCAAAGAGAGGGTCTTTGAAGCATATATAACTTTACCTACATGGTGTATCAAGTAGGCAATAAAATACCAAAAGGTTAATAGTTGTGCGCTACTTAACTGAAAATTACACATTCAATAGCTCTTCGCATATAATAAGCTGTAACTTTACAAACAGAAATCTTTAATTACTTTTAAAATCGATACAGTAATAATACTTCAACGATATTTACCTCTCAGACAGAAGCTCAATGTGCAAAATAGTTAAAGTTCAGTTACATTATCTATTTTATATAGATAATAATTATATTTTATATTATAAATTTATATGTATATGCGCGCATATACACGAGTTTTTAATAAACACGCTGAAATAAGGTGTCCCTTTCGTAACTAGAACTTATCTATTAACTAAAAGGAACTTTAATTAAAAATTCCAAAACAAAAGAAAAAAATTTTTAAATTGGCTGCTGAGAGTAATATATAAATCTTACCTAAGGATACAACGGACTAATCCTTTCATATTCACACACAGCTATTCATTTTGCTTAACGTAAAATGCCTCATCATATAAAAATAAAATAAGTCAAGAGCAACGTCGTCTAAATAATGTGGTATTCGCCTTATATAGCACAAAATTAAAACTACACAACATTTTAGTATAATGATATAGCATGTCACATATCACAGAAATTAACGTTACAAATAAAAAATTACTTGATTAAATATTATCACAAAATTATACTCCAGCTTATATAAAACTTAATATGCATGCTAATAATACAAAACTTAGTTTACGTCCATTTTAGCAAAAATACAAAAACCTCAAAAGCTAAAATAAATATATATTAAAAGATCATACGCCTCTACCAATCAGTTATTTAATTAGAAGTTAATTAAGGCCTCTACCACTTCTTTCTTCCCTTTTCTATGACTGTAGACAAATCTCTCATGATCAGTCTTTTTCTCAAGTCTGTATACGATATACAATTTACTATAATTTGCTTCACTGAAAGAACTGTATTGCACTCGTAGGAAATTTAACTCTCTTTTCTTCTTAAGAAATAAAATGATGTTAGATCTGGTGAGATTGTTTCTGAGTGTATCACAGCAAAACTTGTTCTAGGCGAGACATAACACTTTTTTAATTCCACTCGAGTTGAATATCCTATCAAACTTTACTTGCTTTAATTCTTATCTCTTGAAGTCTTTTACTAAAAGAACGGTTCTCAGATTTTGATAAAAGGAATGCCAGAATAAAATTCAGTGATTTTATAAGCTATCCTCAAGGGAATCACCTAGCTATTCCTTAAGAAAAGTTACGCTACCACCGGCTCAAAATATCTATATGAAAACAAAGCTGTAAATCAACAGCTATGTGTTTATATCTTCCTGCTCACTCGATAATGGAGTAAAAAAATTTACGCTTGAAACATTTTTAAAAAATTATTCAGACTGATTCATGAAAATTAAGAAAACATCAGTACTAAAAAAATAAACACACGCAGATTTTCAATTAAATATGAAAATACGTAAACTATTTTCTTCGAATTTTATTTATATTTACATTTATCTTGTTCATTTTTTACTATAAAATCTATCTGAATAAAGTAAAACACGATTTTTTTTTTCAAATTGAGACGATAGAGGTATATTTGACATTTTAAAGGAACCCCTTACATAAAGAATAAAAGTTTTGAAATTATTTTTGTGGATTAAATTTTTGAGGCAAAATCGTAAATATAGTTTACAATACTTCATTCAAAAGATAAATCCGAGTGTTTCATTCCTGTTGCAAAACAACTAGAGAAAATTTTATGTCAGTGGTTAATATTTCAAAACGGAAACATAGATTTCTAGAAATCTTCCAAATCATGCCAATAACAATACAGTTGAATAAAACTCTATTTATAAAATTTCCTTTCATTAAATTATATGCATTTAAGGAAGTACTTAAAATGCAAGAATAATTTGCAATCGCAAAGTAACAAAAAGTTTTAATTGGTTTGATATTCAAAATTAATAATCGCTAAACTGAAAACAATGCATCAGTTTTAAAACAAAAGTGTTGTAGAAACCAAAAGCAACAAAAGTTTATGTAGATTGATTTTTTAGGTACTTGTAATAACAAAGTAAATAAAATTCTTAAAGAAAAACAGGCACTGTAATAACAAAAGAAAAGTTCTCAGAATAAACTATTGTACAGAGTAAAAGAACATAATATGAATAACTTCGTAAAAAAAAAAAAATTAAAAATTCCATAAATAATAAAAGTCTTAATTGCAACCTGTTTTAGACAACAAAATTAATAATACTAATACGTTCTGGAATAAAAACTTTTTATTTAGATGCAAAAAAATATCCGGCTGAAGAAAATTTAATGTTATTTGCACTCGTAAATTAAATATTTAATATTAAAGTATAAGAATTTTTGTTCTGTTGTTTATTAATTATTTAATAATTAATGTATATTTACAGCCTCTGAACGTAAGTTAGGCTACTAGATTACAAAGTTAACAATTAAAAGCTAAGTATAAAGTTCAACATCATAAAGTTTACGTCATTGTAGTTTAAGTACATAAACAAGATGGTCAGTTAAAGTTATAAGTAACTGATCAAACTTTCCAGTATATATTTAGTACTTTTTTTTAAACTCTTACAGTACATAGAAAATTAAAAAATAAACCATAATGAAAAATAATCTTAAAAAATAATAATAAAGATTACTACAAATTAATTATAATAAATTGTTACAAAAACAGTGAATAAAATTTTACAGGAAATGGCGTCCAATAAATAAATAAAATTACTTTTATTTAAAATTTATTCCCAATTTAAAAATAAAAGTTTTCACGTTTTGGATCCGCAGCCCCTTGTTTTCTTTTCTGGACATTTTTGCTAGCTTAAACTTCGAGAAAGTAGATCAAGACAGACAACATAATTGTCTCTGAATTAAAGCGTACCTTAATGAAATACCACGCAGTTTCTCTGATGAACGGAGACAGCCCAGAGTATGTAATGAATTGTTTACTACAGAAAGTGTTTCATTAATTTGTTGGTTACGCTATCTTTCCTAGTTTATATTATGTCTATGACGGCTGAAAACCTTCTGAAGTACAAGCGTTACTAGTTAAAGTTTGTTTTTTATGAAATAAATGATCTTCATTAAAACCCAAACTAATATACTCGTAAACAAGATCCTGTACTTAGGTGTCTTTTGAGACACTATAGGATGTGTCTTGGGTGAATTTCGATAGCCTTACATACTAATATAAAACAGTTCGCTAGACCATAAAGCCATAAACGAAAATGATTTAACTCCTCATTTTACCTAGTAAAATGAGACACAGAACGTTATTCTTTAGAAAACTGCACAGTTTAGCATAGTAATATGTCTAGAATCCTTGTCGTTCACATAAATGGTTGTTTAACTGGAAAAAATGTTGTTCAACTTTTTTGTTTTCTTCTTTTTTTTGTTAAAGAAACGAATTAATTTTAAAATTTTATCTAAATCTTTTCTCCAACTTTTGGATAATACAATGAACGCTGTTCGATCCTTGACTTAAATGCTGATTACTTGAAAATAATATTTCGAAAAAGTCAGAATTTAGAAAAAATTATTTAGATATAATTTATATTAATAATTATGTTCTTTTAGATCTTTTCAAATAATAAATTACCAGAATAATATTCTAATAGATATTATTTTTTAATGTTTTATGAACTCTTTGGAATGAAAATATGTAAATGTGGTAATGGTGCAGAATATCTAAAATGCCTCATACCAATATACCAATCCAAAGGATTTTAACAGATTGCTAATCTTACTCGAAATTATTCATTTAGTTTTTAATTTTATGTTTATTATTGCGATTTCGGTAAATCATCCTACATTTTAGCATATAAGATGTAATATATCTTAAACTGTAGCACGTAAGATATTATAATACATCTTTCATGTTATTCAAAGAGGACGGTGAAATGATTAAAATGATATAATGAAATAGTGTACTCATATGATTTTTTTTTTTTACCACAGTTCAGGTATTGCTTCACAGGATGAGATGAATGAAAATTTTGTAGCATGTGAAAAATGTCACGTATGACAGGGATTTGAATCTGGGACCTCCGGATGAAAGACCGAGACGCTACCACTCGCACCACGGAGGTCGGTTATATATATGAAGCTAATCGAACACATGACTCGAAAACTTACATATTTTCACATGTAAAGAAATATAATTTTAAGATTTTCAAAACTGATTTAACTGAACATAAAGAAAAAAATTCCAATTTACCTTACTTCTGCAATTAAGGGGTGGTGAAAAACAAGGGTACACCCTTGTAAGGGTAGGGTACACCTAAAAAAAAGATCTCTTCATTAAGAGTCAGTTATTTTTTTTTAAACAACGTTGCTAAGTTGTTTCGTTGGATGTGGTAATTTACGAAGGTGATATAGTAGACCGTTAAGAAGACGAGAAAGAAATTCCTTGAAAAATAATGAAATGTAGTTATAACAAAAATTTAATGATTGCTACAGAGATTGAGAAAAAAAGGTATGTATTGAAAGATATAAGACAACAAAGGAAGATATCACAGATTGTGCATGTGTTGAAAAAGAATTGCATTTAAAGAAGAATCACTGAAGGAAGAATAGAAAGAAAATGAAGAAGAATAAGAAAGAGGATTTTTATGATGCTCTATATGAAAGGAGACAATTATGGTAAAAAAGCCTCTCTCCGCGGCGAAATAGTAGCGTCTCCGTCTTCCATCCGGAGGTCCCAGTTTCGAATCTCGATCTGGCATGGAATTTTTCATACGCTACATAACTCCACTTACATAAATCCCATGCACAAGCTTCAAGCTTATATGATGCAGTTACTTATGGCTATGACAGAAAAAGGAATGAAAATTTTCCATAATATATAGTAGAAATTAAAGTTAAAAGTTTTGAGATGAAGGGAACGGAAAGACTATATAGAAAATAATCTAAACGAAATGTATGATAAAAAGAAAAAAAAATTATATTTAGGAATAGCAGATCAAATGAACGAGACTTTAACTTCATATGATAGAAAGAATTTTGGAAGAAAATCTTAATTAGTTCAAAAAGTAAAGTATAAAAATAAATTGTTCCGAATTGAATACACAAGTAATCTCAAACAAGCATGATTTAATGGGTAGTATTTAAAAAAATTCTGTAACGAAAAGTAGAGAATCTGATGAAAAATTAATGGCAGACAAATAAATAGAATTTTCCCCCTTTAAACAAACAAAAAAAAAAGTAGGAAGTAAAAACTGATAGTGAACAGGATGAAAAGAAGTTACGGTGGAAAAACAGGAAATAGAAAAAGTGAAATAGAGCAGAATTTAAAACTTCTTACAGCACCTGGCAACAATAAAGTAAATGATAACAGAAGAAAATAGTGGGATAAAATTAAAACTGTGCGCGGCATAGATTACAGTAAAATATTAATTAATGATTGCACTGGTTTGCTGTGTAATTAAGAGCCTCCCGGACGGCTTATAGAATTAGAGCGAGCTTAGCTGGAAATTACGCAGCGTTATCAACTCGGGCTGCACTAATTATTCTTAATTACTGTGATTATACAAGATCCTCTTCACAAGAGCACAAGTTCGGTGGCAGTACTTCCTCTCCTCCATTTTATACTATAATATTTCTGTACGTCATTAAGCCTGAAAAATTTTCATGAGCCGTGTTATACTCTATTATACCTAACCTATAAATGAAATCAAAGCGTAACTCCAGTGTAATAACATAATGCAGTGTGGAGGTAATCTTTTCCAATTAATAAAAAGAAAACTATATTTTAAAAAGAGATTTTGCCTTTACAATAACAGATTACTGGTTTCTCAGTATTTAGTAATAATTTTAACGAAATCCTTACCTTTTTATTTAAATATTTTTACGTTATATACTAAATACCCTGTTGAATAT
>JAAAKQ030492239.1:0-21273 GCA_010016005.3 Zanna intricata
ATATAATAAAATTTTTGTATCTCAACTGGTTTAATTTTTATTTCAAAACTGAGGTTACTTTGTGGACGACCCTCGTAGATATCATTTTGACACTACTTACTTGTAGAAGTATAGCTCATGTGTTGTTGACTTTGTTATAAATTCAGTTTTATAAATTAAAATGAATTATGATTTATAGATTTTTTTTTAATAATTTTTTTAATACATGATTGTTATGGCAGTGAAGGGTTTCACTGCTGTTAAATTCCTTTTGGGTAACAGTTTTTTTTATACCTCTAAGGAATGTACAGTAAGTATTGTTTATAATGACATATTGGATATAGTGACTTGTCTCTTGGTTGGTTTGGTATGCTTTTAATACATAAATACAGTATGCATATTGTTTATAATTACATCAGTTGTAGTGACGTATTGGTTATAATGACTTACATTTGACTTGACTTTTTTACTTGACTTTTCTACTGCAATGCAATATTTTATTGTTTATAATGACAGACAGATGTGGCTCATCAGTAACATAGTACAGTAACAGTAACATTATAGCTGCAGAAATATTTTAATGGTTCTTTTTTTCTTACGTATGTACTGTAGTTCTTTCTTTTTAATTCTTTGTGTGCTAGATCATCATAAACTGAAGCAGTCACATTCAGTTTTTATTAATCTTTTGCTATGAGCGTATCATATTGTGCGGGTACAGTATTTTATTTTATTTATCTTGTGTAATTCATTCAATAGTGATTTAATTATGACTTTGTGAAAAACATTCACGATAGAGAAAAAGGTACACGTTATCAGAAGGTCTGAGATTGGCGAAACTAATAACGACATCGCCAAAGAATTAGACATATGTCATTCGACAATATCTGTGATATGGAAGAACCATGAAAAAATTAGGAAAAATTTTGAAAAAAAATTATGGCCTAGTTAACATAATGATGTAGACCAGTTAAAATGATTTAAATACCAGAGGACTAGTATTATCTTTATTATCTGTCCTATATTGAAAGCTAAGGTGAACGATTTTTCTGAAAAATTCTGAAATTATTATTATTACTGTATTACATTACCCATGTAGATGGCATATTAAGGTAGTACCACTAAGCTACCCAAACATCATTTATTGTGACTATCTGTTATAATTACCTTAAATCATCGGCCCATTGGAGGTCACTATGAACAATATTTATGGATTTGATTTTGTACTGATATCTAATCGCATGTTTTGTGTAATTAATTTCTTACAAAAGCAATTACAACAAATTTGAGTCCTTTCCCTATTTTTTTTTTTTTTTTTGAAGATTCAGTATTTCAAATTACAATTTATATGAGACAAAATCTGTTGAGCATATCTTGATTTTTGTGATGCAGAATGTGCAGTCAGTCATCTTCTGTATGGAATAATTATTCATAGATTTATGTAAGTAGCAGGAGTACCACAAACCTGTACTTTAGATATATTGGCTAATGGGAATAATATTGCAGTTGCAATATTATTAGTACTATAACTATATTAATATAGTTGGGAATGATGTTTAGGATCAGACTTTGTAACTTGTCTCCAAAATAATAACTTCAACAAATGTGAGATTGAGTCTCCATGAGGTGCACCTGGATATATCTGGAACAAATAGGAAAAATTTGCCTGGTGAACTGAATCCAAACAAACTTGACAGTTTCATTTATCATCAAATCACACCTCACTATTGCTTCACTAGATCACATCTAGAGCTGTAACTCAGGACCTAGTTCCTACACCAATAACCCATATAGTCAACCATAAAAGGTCATTTAAGAAATACTCCACCAACTATAGCACTATACACTGGTAGCAATACCAGTGTTCAGAAAAGGCATTCAGATACAGTGGCTGCCACTTAGAAGATAGCATGTGATCAGAAGCATTGGAATGCCCCTACACTACACTCAAAAACAAGAAAAATACAAAAAAGTCCAAAATCAAACCAAAGCAAATTACCAACATTTCCACATACAGTATAAACTCATTCATGCATTTATTATTTTTAGTAAACTAAAAATAATAAATTACCTACTGGACCAAACAAAATTCTGATCATGGGTTTGCAGGAAATAAGAAACATCGACCAGGATACCATTGAATCTCAAGGATATAGGCTCTACAAAGGTATATCCAGGAAGAGAGTGTTAAAAATGTCCCAAAGTTTGGAACAGGCTTTTTAGTCAGCCTCAAAATAATAAACTCCACTCAAGAGTTCAAGTCACAATTCCTGAGAATCTCAACAGTCACCCTAAAAGCATCTAATAAAATCTACACTGTAATAAATGCCCATGCACTCGCTAATAATAAAAATAACTCTCAAAAAGACCATAAAGAAACAGAAATGTTCTGGGATCTACTCAACATGACTATAAATACCATCCCCAAAACCATGTTTAACAATCAAAGACATCATTGCTCAACTAGGCCGAGAAAGAAGATACCATGACATCATCAGAAAATGTCCCATCCAAAAGAAAACAAAGAAAAATGGACAGAGACTTGTTGATCTTTGCAGAAACCACAACCTAATCTCGAAATCCACATATTTCAATAGGAAACATCAGAAACTTAAAAACTGGAAACATCCCAAATTCACTAAAGGAGAATGGCAACTAGACCATGTCTTCATGAACAAACACCATGAAAAGGAGATCTACAACATAAAAGTTCTTTGAAGAGTAGATACAGGTTAGATACATGGTAATAACATTTGAAGATTTTAAGAAAGCTTATGACTGCATTCACAGACAATCCCTACTAAAAATTCTAAGATACCTTGGAATACATATCAAATTAATAAAATAGTAAAACTGACCCTCACAAACACTAAGTCAAAGAACAAATTCAGAGGTGAGCTCTCGGAACCTTTTGAGATCAAAAGCAGAACTGCACCAAGGTGATGGGCTCTCACCACTATTATTCAACTACATTGCAGAAATGGCAATGAGGGAATGGCTCAAAAAATGCCCCCCAAAATAATAATAGGCCAAAAAATTAAAAAAAACTATCTTGGTTTCATCAACGACTTGGCACTGCTAGAAAACGACATTAACAAAGCTAAATCACAGATACTAGAAGTTCAAAACATTACAAATAAAATTGATGTCAAAATTCATTCAAAAAGACAGAAATTATTTATCAAAAACCAACACAATTAATAGAAGTAAACATAAATGGTAATAAAATCAAAATACTAATTCAATTTAAATACCTCAAAGAAATAGTAACAAACAACCTAAATGAAAAAAAAAAAATTAATCCAAATAAGAAGAAATAAACTAGCTAAAGCTGAAAAATTAACCTAGTACACTTACAATAAAAAATGCCTACCAATAAGCACAAAATAAGACACTAAGAACACAGTTATAAAACCAGAAGCCACTTTTGCAGCAGAAACACTCTTCCAACTGAACGAACATTCAAAGACAGACAGACTTAAGAAAATCTAAAGAAGAATCGGAAGAATCTGCTTCATTTAAAAGTACCAGAAAGACGGACAGTGATGGATTGTGCCCAACAAAGTGCCATGTACAAAAATTTAGAACCCAGAACTGATACCATGTGTAAGAGGAGACTAGGATTCTTTAGGCGTATCATGAGGATGCAAAATTCAAGACTTCTGTAACAGTTCAGTATAATCTCGACTCGAAAAAACCAAGATAGGATGCAGATGGATCAGAGAAATAAAAGAGGATCTGAAGGAAATTGGTCTTACACCAGTAAATACTACAGATTAGATAAAATTAAAGCAAAAAATCAAGAATAAAAACTTCACATCACAAACATTTTCAACACTAGAAAGAGTACAAAGATCGAAACTTAATGAAAAAGTACTGGGAAGACCACAAGGCCCAAATTGTCTCATCAAAGAGGCTTGGATAACGGACTAAGAAACGTAATCCTTTGCGGTCATAAAAGATAATAATAGTAAATATGGCTTCACATGCCTTGCTATTTGTTTTTCTTCAACATAGATTTTGGGAGCTTATGATGCTATTAACGGTTATTTATTAACAAATTAAAAAAAAAGTAAGTAATAGAAAAA
Organism: Zanna intricata; assembly: GCA_010016005.3. Classification (NCBI taxonomy): domain Eukaryota; kingdom Metazoa; phylum Arthropoda; class Insecta; order Hemiptera; family Fulgoridae; genus Zanna; species Zanna intricata. The sequence continues at coordinate 4,065 of JAAAKQ030492239.1, forward strand.
TTTAAGTACAAACAATGGCCATTAGGTAGCATAACATTTTATACTACAGTTTGCTTATTTGAACATTTTCTGGATAGTTTCTTCTAAAATAAATTCATTTTATTTTAAAATACTTGTATTTTTCATAAGAATTTCTTTGTTTCTTTCTGTCTTTTGCTTTTTTCTCAATCTATTTTTATTTTTGTAATTATTTCTGGATGATTTATTCGGGATTCTGAAGTGAATAACACTTCAGAATCCCAAGAATAATTACCAAGTTTTTGTTAAAATAATATTTGAAAATTTATTTCTCCAAATCAATTATTATTTCAGTCTCCCATTTTTGATAGTTCATTCTTTTCTTTGCTTAAATTTGCACTTTTATTAACTCATCTTATTTTTTTTGCCGGCCTCCGTAGCCGAGTGGTAGCGTCTCGGCTTTTTATCCAGAGGTCCCAGGTTCGAATCCCGGTCAGGCATGGCATTTTTCACACACACTATAATTCGTTCATCTCATCCTCTGAAGATATATAACCTAACGGTGGTTCCGGAGGTAAAAAAAAAAAAAAAAAAAAAAAAAAAAATGAAAACAATTTTGTTAAATGTATTTTCTTAAATAACATTCTTGTTCATATGAAAAAATATTTATTATTTCAATAATCAATTATTATCATTTAAAGAAATGGTAGAATAAAACACTGTATTGTTTTGCAAATAATTGAAAACACATGAAGTTTAGTGACTGTTAATCAGATGTGATCCAAGTCTGCAGGAAGGAGATAGTTACTGAAGTTTTTATAAGGAACAGATCATTGATGACGATCTCCTTTATTTGAAACTTCCAATTTCTGAAACATTTTTTAATCTATGTTTTTTTTTATTACATCTTTCCATCAATTAGATTAATGAATTTTTTTACCAACTATTAACTCTTTAATACCCTTACTACAATATTATTTATCCAACTCGGCAAATTGTAGTGAAAGAGCACTTTGTTTATAGACAGATGTGGACATTTAGTCTGAATAGCATTCTTCAATTGGTCCAATAGTGAACGTAATACTCTGTGGTGATGGTCCTGCCTTTTTCTAGGAATCTATGAGCGTTGCAACAAAAGTATCCCAAAAAAACTGTAGCCATGGCTTTTACGACAGATGAAACTGTTTTCACTTTATTTTTTTGGGTATTTTACCAGCTCCCATTGATTGCTTGCAATACTTTTGGTCTCTGGAATGTAGTGATGAATCTATGTTTCATCTACTATTATAAAACATCAAAGAAACACTTTTAAAAAGTTTTAGTCAAGTGCATTTTTGATTGACTATGCGGTACCCATTGAGCAGGAAGCTTTTTTGCCCCTAAAGTGTTGTGTAACATCTAGTGGACATAGTCTGTTGAGATGTTTGCAATATCAGCAAGCTCATGTACCTTCAGTTGGTGATCTTGTAATATGGAATTGTCAATTTTTGTAACAATTTCATCAGTTGTAGTGATATTTGGACTTCTGAATGTCCAAATTGTTCAAGATGAACAATCTTGAATGGATGTATAACCATGTTTAAATTCAGTAGCCCACTTTTTGGCCCTCAAAAAAAAGTGGGGGAAACCCTTTTTAAGTAGAATCTAATCCTTTTTGTTTGTCTATCAAAATTAAACCTTTTAAAGCAAAGTACTTTATAACAGCTTAAACGGCAATTTTATCTGTTTTTTCTGAAAATGTAAAAACTTGTTTGCTTTACTCAGTCACCACAAAAAACTAAATGTAGGCATCTGAAACTTCATAGCATACCACCTAAAGGATCATACTGGATAAATATCATATTCATTTGGTCATTCTTGTGCTAACTCTGTGTCAGGCTGAGAGCTTTCTCAATGACCCTCATCTGTACTTTTATGTGTATATGTTTTTATTTTTAAATGCTGTAGACTAAATAAAATGCTTATAAATTAGTTTTGTTTATAGTTATTATTTCCTCTAAATCAGCTAATCAGAAACACCATTAATCTAATTATAAGTCTTACCGATTATAATAAGATGATAATTGGAACTTTAATATAATTACCCTTAACCTTTTACATAACTGAATAAACTTTAAACTGATAATGAAGTGGATATTTTTATACTACTCCATACAACTCAACCTTGATCTGTTCTTTCATTTCTAATCAAGGGGTGTAGCTAAAGAATGTCTGCTGTATTTGTACTATTGTTTACGTAATCACACTTATATATAAGTTGCAATAAAGCTCTCTGAAATATTAGAAAATAGTCTAGTTAAGATTCTGTTATGTTATACATGCTACTTTTATTGGGTGTACTGACATTTTGAAATAAATTCAATTACAGTAATTATTTTTTTGTATAATTTTTAAACAGTATAAACTTAGGAATTTACAATAAGTTGTCATGAGCAATTAATGTCATATATTTTTTTTTGACATAGTTATGATGTAATTAAATTAAGCTGTTTAAAAACTAACCTTAACAGTTTAATTTAATTTTTTTTTCTAGAAAAATTCAGCCGATTTGGGAGTTGATAATGGTTTAACTGATGGACATGTTCTTGTACTCCTTCAGTTGGATTGGCCCAATGAAAAGCACATTTTTAAGGATATTACTGAACATATCAGAGTTAGTAGGAGATTTAGTTATAGTCTATTTATGAAATATATTGTTAATATTGAAATGTTAGAAGAGTTCATGAGCTTATCTACAGAGCATGGTGGATCAGTTACTCTTGATATAATGATACCCTCTAATAATCAACTCATTAAGTAAGTAAGTAAGTTATATTAGTATGTAATTAAATTGTGCATTTTACATAATACAAAATTGGAATTAACTGCATTCCAGCGGGCTGCTGTTTTGGTGCTAAAGATCTGAGTTCAACTTTTTTGAAATTTTTTTTATTAGAATCTTAGTATATTTCATTACCAGTCATGTAATTTTTTTCTAATTGACAATTTATTATTAACAAATCATATTTATTAAACTATGTAAGTTGTTAACTATGTAAGCTGTTTCATAATTCTTAAAGTACCGACTATTTGGTTCTCACTGTAGCACCACTTTGGTCACCAACTAGCTTATTGTTTTTTATGTATTTCATTTTTTTTTTTTAATATGTTTTTTCAGTTGTAGATGATCATTATTAGGTTTTATTAACTTGCACGTTTATGTGCATTCTTCTTCTGGAATTGTGCATTTTTTTAAATTTATTTAAACTAATAGTTTTACTTTGGCTTTCATAGTTTTAAATGATTAAATAGATTAAAGTAAAAAATGTTACATGTCTTCTGTTAAATATGTATTAATTATAGAAGACCGATAGAATCCCAAAATTTCTGTAATTATGTGGAGATAACTTCAGCCCTAAGAAAAAGACAAAATACTGATTTTTTTTCATGTTTCTTAGGTATTTATTAATAGCTATTCTAAATCTGGGGTTAGACATTGTTAATCCTCATGGGGTGAAAGAAATAATACTATTTTGAGCCAACAGTGTCCAAGTGGGTTAAAAGAAATACTGTACAAATTGAAGGTAGGATTCTAATGTGAAAAATTCTTATGTGTGAAAACCTTTCTCTGCGTTATTTTGAGACAAAATATAGCCCTTGAAATGGGAATGAATGTTAGACGTAATTTTTTAAGTTACATATTTTATCTGATCTGATCTCCTAAACTAGGAACAGAGAATTATCATTCTGTGTTTTCTACTGCTGCTGAAACCACATCAACTTACAGGGAGGTGGATGCTAGCAAAAAGTAACCAAAGTAAATATGATTTATAATATATCAGAACATTTTATGTTGATGCAAATAGTCAAAGTAAACAGAATGGTGTAATAAAATGAAAATTTGTTTGAATAATAGAATAATTTCATTATTCAATATTGCTAGTTTTACTACTCACAGATTCATTTGGACTGTCTTCATCGTTAGTGTCAATAATTATTAGCATCTTTGATTTTACTGTCATACCTGCAGCTACAACATAATATGAATAACCTGCAAATGAAAGACACTTCATTCATTGATGTTAGTAGCACCAAGCAGCATGAACTTATTTTACTAAATTTTTTAAATTAAATATAAAAATTTTCTTTTATATTATTATTTACTATCGACTGAATTGCTATCTTGTTAATTAATGTTTGTAGAATACATATTATCATCACACTGTTACAAATAGAAATTTATTGAAAAGTGAGTCTACAAACAATGGGGAAAAAGGAAGTTTATTGCATAATTGCTACCTAAGCCTTAATAATTGGTTTGTTTTTTTTTTTTCAATGAATAAAACCAATTCATTGAAAAAAATGGTAACATTTATTAAAATTTAGAAAAAATTTTGCGTGACTGGACAAAAAATACACCATTAAAAAATAAAGAATTCCCTTGCCTGGTTTTGCTGATGTTGAGACAGCTTAATGTTACAAAATGAATGTTAGTAACCCGTGCTGTGTTGCCACAACCTGTAATTAGAAGAGAGATTTTTGAAAATCTGGTTCAAATTTAGAAAGAAATATGAACATTCTGAAAGTAAAATCCTCTGTAAATAATAATAACCTGCTGAGAAATGTTTTACTATAAAAGTTGTAAATCCACAAATTCATTTGATATGATAAAATGCACAGATATTACAGAGATATTTAAAGTTAACAATTGAAGGTAACTAAAATTATTTTTTAAGCATTTATTGTAATTTAATCTCAGTTTCTGAGTCCTGTGCAGACAGTCCCTGATCTACTTTGATCGATAGATCATCCTTTTTCACCACCCATCCCATTGCCTTATGCTTGATCCTTTTTTCTTGTCAATGGGTCTACAAAAGCAGGACTGATTCTTCTAGAGTTTCCATTCTGAGAACACCAGGACCAGAAGAATTAGTACATCCTTTGTATTCACCAAGGTGGTTGACTTGAAATTGTTTCAGTTTCTCTTTTGGTGATAGCTCAATAAGTGTAACGGCTGAAGTGCCTTATCAGGTAAAGACAAGTTTCCTAATCCAAAAAAAAAAAATAGGTGCGATAGTAATTGTGCATAATTTTAGTTCAATTTTATAATTCTATGTATTTTTTATTATCTTAATTTTTTTTTTTAGTTATCAAGTCATTCAACTATTGTATTGAACTTTTCTGTTCCATTATATTTTATCTTAGTCCCGTAATCTCAACATTTATGTAATGTTCTGTTATATAGTGTAAGTATTCCAATTTTTTCTTCCTTTATAATTTTTTCCTTCTACACTTCTCTTCTATGATCAAATAACTAACTCTGAATACTATACTATGTGAGCGACCAACATTGTTCTTTTACATATTTAGTAAATGAATTTGTTGTTTTCATTTCATTTTTTCTTTTCATACTTTTATCTCACCTTTTCAACATTCTCCTGTTGCACTATGTTTCCAAGGCTTCTGTTCTTTGTATTCCTGATGCCCTTGTGATTCATGTTGCACTGTCATAAAACGCTACACTCCATATAAATGATTTTAATAATTAATTTTGATTCTGAAATCAGTTTTTGACACTAGCAAATTTCTTAATTAGTTTTCTATACATTTATATAAATTTTATAATTTTAGTCATAATTTTTTACAAAAAAAAAAAAAAAGGTGAATGTCCTCTTTTATTTTAATATGTGTGTGGCACATATTATTATGAACTTGAACTAACAAAAACTGCCAAGCCTAGTATTATATAATGTTGTTTTAGTTAGATTTGGTTCTAAATTAAATAATTGTGTGTATTGGCAGTGTCATAAAAGATAAATTAATGTATTTCATTGTTACAGTTCTTAATACTGTGCATTGGTAAAAACCTATGAATTGGTGATCAAACAAAAAGCATGTTGTTTTAACCTGTTTATATTACAGTCTTAGTATATATATATATATATATATATATATACACTAAGGTTATATTCTTATGGTTATGTCATATATATATATCTGATCGTATAGCTTTTATTAAACTTTTATTTATTTAAACTAGGGATAATGTATTGTATGTTATTTTCTCTAAAAGTAGTTAATTTGTTGGTTTATACTAACTATTCCAGTCATTATTATGGCTCTTTAACGCATATAAATCACCTGAGGTAAGAGATTCAGAGTTACTTTCTCTGATTTTACGATTGTTCATTACAGTGCAGGCAAGAATAAACCACTTCATTCTGTACTTTGCTTCGTTAGTCTATTATATGGTGCTTGTTATTTTGTTAATGGTTATGTCAGTTTCAGTAGGGATTTGTGCAACATCAGTGTAAAAGCTATAATTAATTTGTAAAACTGATTTATATAATAAAAATAACAATAATAATATGAAATCAAAATTCTGTATTTTGACTTTATTTTTGTATTTATTCTTGTATTATTTTTTATAAATGTGATTAATGCGTACTTTGACATGCATTTCATGTACTGAGCTTATTTCCAGTATCCATTTGCCAAAGTTTTCCAACATCAGTCTTTTCACCCAGTTGTTATTGTTTTTTTTTTAATAAAAGAAGCTTTATTATATAAGCTTTTTAACTGGTTTGACTATCATTGTGTTCAGTAATTGTTGTGATAATCAAATGAAATTAAAGCAATAATCCTTATAGTAACAACCAGTTAATTTGAAAACCTATTTATTTGTTTATTTTTAGTCAAAGAAGGATGTCAACTCGAGGTGTGGATAAAGGAGCTAAAGAAGATTTTAAAATGGCTATGAGAAGGCAAACAGCTCGTTGGAATGAAAATGTCAGTTCTCTTGTGATGCGTTTCATTACGACAGAAAAAGATCTTCTTGAACATTGTCTGGGTATGTTACAAGAAAAGTTTTTATTTTTGGGTTCATAACAAGAATATAGATCATATTTTCTTATGTTTATTATTTTCTTGTTACAGTGCGAGAGACTTAAATTTCAGCATTGAGTGACTGAGGAAAATAAGATTCAAACATGGCCTTGGACAAGTCATTCTTTAATTTTTAATGCCAGCTTCAGTTATATATAATTTACTTATACTTCATTGTTAGAAAGAATCTTAAAGGAAAACATTTTGTTGAATTTTGAAAGTTGATACAATGAAGTCTATATCAGTGATTAATCATTGATGTCTGTAATCATAAGTTTATGTTAATTTTTTTTTAATGATATACTTGTTTAACATCTGCTTCATTTGCTTGCTGTGTTATACTCTAGTAGTAAAACAGGCTGTCTGGCTGGTAGTAATCAGTGTTTACATGATTTTACGCCTCAAAATCGTGTATTACACATTTCTGTGCCTCTAATAAATTTTAAATGAAACCAATATAAATATGATATTATTTATCACTGAGCAGGTTGTACATATATATATAATTTATAGTCCTAACAGTAGTAGAATAGTATTAACATTACTTTTTTTAATAATTAACTTATCTTATTGATTTTCAAGTTTATAAACATATATAAGAAAATTGGAAATCAGCACATTGTTAAGTTAATTATTAAAAATTTAATTTTCTGAAAATATGTGTAATATTCAGACCAATAAATCCACCTAGGAATATGAGTATGATATTCTTACATTATTAGGTCATTCTTCACTTTTTAATAAATAAGGTACCTTTAGCAAAATTTGAACTGGCTGGTGAACACTTTGAAGATACATCTACCTCAAGACTGCAGAAAACCCCAAATTTGCCAATAACATGTAATATTTTAACTCTTTCAGTGATACATAATTTAAGGCATACCGTCTACCAAACAGGCTGAATTTTTTTCCATATTTTGCATTTAATGTATTTTTCTGGAAAAAATACTTCTAAAAAAGTTGTATAACTTTTTTTTACATATTGGCTAGGTGTGAAATAGCAGTGAAATAGGTTGGCAGTAAAATTCAACATTGTTAGTTTGTACATTTATCCCACCTAGCTGCCTACTTTTGTGTCAAGTAAACAGCGTAGTTACTGAGCAGTTGATCAATCTTTTTTTTTTTCTTTATATTCTTTTTAGTTTTTGCATTCTATAAATTTACATCTATCTTGCAAATAATATTAAATTAAAAACATGTAACAAGTAGATCTTGGCAATATCTAAAATTATGTTTACTCTACATATCATATATTAGTATTGAAATATTGTTCTTTTATTTACTTCATTTTCATATTTTTTTAAGTTTAAGATTATGTTTAAAGATTATTTATATTTATTTTTTTTTTTACTGAAAGTGATGTTCAAAAAAAGTAATTGAATTCCATTGAACAATAAATTTTCCCCTGTTATCCTTATTTCTTGTAGTAAAATAATTATGCTGTAGAGTTATTATGGATAAGTAAGTTTAAATTTTATAGTATAGCTATTATTGTTTGTGCAGTAATTAATATTTAGAAAAATAAATTATTATAAAAATTAAGTGAAGTGGTGAAATAAAATAATGATTTAAGGAATAAATTATTTATTTCACCAAAAAACCTAAGAGCTAATAATAATAATAATTGTACACTAACAAAAGAGACAAAAAAACAAAAAAATAAGAAACAAATAAAAATTGCATTTTAAAATTGGCCATGTGCACATTCGTGCACTTATTTCCAAGAACATGAATATTGCATTTGGTATTTAACAGTAATTAATTAAAAGTAAATCCCATCTTACTCTAATTATTCTGTATAAGCTGTAATAGATTTCTTAAACAGTGGCTACAAAAATTTAATTTAAATTGAGCTTATTTTAAACTAAAATTTTAAAGATTTTTGTAATGCTAATTACACTGATAGACAAAAAAAAAATTTTATTGTTTCTCTAAGTGTGATACCATTTCTTGAATTGCTTTTTGTGTACATTACAGATCTGTAAATACAATTTTTCTATCACCCTTAGTTTTAAATAAATTATACTTAAAAAAAAATTAAGGGAAAATATATTTAAAATCTGTAAACATTAGATTTTTGTATGGCCTTAGTGATTTTGCTGATGCTTTTCTTTTATAAATAACCTCAGGCACATCCCGAATTAATGTCCAACAGTAATCGGCTACTATGTTAGTATTCCATTTCCCTTTTAGCAGGTTTCCATCACCAAAATGTGTTGGTGGAAATATTCACTATGTTACTGAGTCACGTCTCCAAGGTTGTCCGGGGAAAAAATCCAGATAGTGGAGGAAATGTATCTTCAAAGACATATTACATCCCATAACTCTGTATGAAGTAAGAAGTTGATTACAAAAATGTGGTGATAATTGTCGGATTTTTGTTTGCTAAGAAAGGTTTTACAAAAATCTTTAAACAAAGCCCAATCTGCACTTTCTACATTATTTAACATTGAGTTAAATACATCATCTTTGACCAACTCTCTTATTTGACGACCAACAAATATCCCTTCTTTAATTTTTTCTTCATTTACATTCGGAAATTTCTGCCTGATATACAAATATCAAGGACTCTTCATTGCTCTTCATTGCAACATTTTCCATTAGTCTTAGCTTGATATGGAGAGGGGTAAAAATATTTTTTTGGGCTCAACTAAGAGCTCATGAATAATATTTTTCTCACTTAGAGTTAAGTTGTCTTGTTTCTTTTACTCTTTGGTAACATAATGTTTATCCCCAGCTCGGCTGATTGCAGATTGCAATGAAGGATATTTTACAATATGTTTAGATTTTTTAGAAATTTCAGACACACTTGTTTAACAAAAGTAACAATCGATTACATGATTCTTTGGTAACATAATGTTTATCCCCAGCGCGGCTGATTGCAGATTGCAATGAAGGATATTTTACAATATGTTTAGATTTTTTTAGAAATTCCAGACACACTTGTTTAACAAAAGTAACAATTGGTTACATAATCATTTGGTTCATGCCAAACTACGGGCGCCTTCCGTTTACCTTTCAGCCATTCTCTTAAATATACAGAACAATTAGGGCATACTATATGAGGAGCCCACATCTTATCCTGATCACCAATTTTACACTAAGTACAAATGATATGCATTTTTAATTAGAGGTGTAATGTTTTTTCTTTTTGGTTTTACGGTAAACTCAACACTTACATAACAGAAGGCATCCACATCATTTACACAATTTTAAAGTATTATGACTCTGCACTTTTAACAAACTTAAGACAGCAATAAGTCTGAAGAAAATTAATTCATTCCTAAATCCAGTGCTTAATACAAACAACATATCTGTGTTTTCAGCTACATGTTTTGACCTGCACAGACATGTTTAATCTTGTCCATGAAGGCTCACTCTTCAGTATTAGATATGATGTCATAATTTGTGACTGTGATATGATTAAATTCTTTTTCTAGTATTGTTTATTTTAGTTTACAAGTTATGTTAACAAAGTTAAACAATAAAAAAATAGCTAACAAAATATAATATAGAAGCTTGATATGCTAGCTATATGTTGAAAAATGAAAAAAAAATCCTGTAATTAAAATTAAAATTTTTTTTAAAGTGGTTGGTGATAGAAAGATTCTTAGTTCATGTTTGACATCAGCATCAAAAACAGATAAAGTTATACATCACATGTTAGGAAACAAAAATTATGTTTATCAGTGATATCATTAAAACCTATTTTTTATTTAAAAATGCAAAATTTGTAATAAAAACTATAAATTTTTAAAATATATTATATAATTACCAAAAGGATCATAATATGTGGAATAAATTATCTAGAAATAGGTTCTGAATTTTTCACTTTCTTAAAACGATATTATCAAGTTATTTTATTTATAAATAAAAAAAATATGTAAATTGCATTGTTGTGCATGTTTATTTTTATTGTTAGAATTTTGATGATGTTAGGATTCCCTACATAGCCCAAGGATACCTTTACAATGAGAAAATCCATCTGTAAATTTTTTTTCTTTTTCATAAAAAAGTAAACAATTTTTTCATTTACTTTTCTGTAATTTCATTTCGTTCCTGTAATTTTATTTGGAAGATTTATATATAGTCAAATGAAAAGTTTTGTTAGACTGCTTTGGAGGCTTTCTGGGATAGTAGTTGAAGGAAATAGTGTTTAAGAAATGCTAAAATGAATTGTGCAAATTGATTCTCTTTACACTGCACCAGTTTTAAAGATAATGACTATTAACTAACATAATTTGGAAAATAGGTTTTGTTACTTGCTAATTTTATGCACTTCAGTATTTTGGGGAGGATAGATTATTAAAAAAATGGAAATATAATCTGGATGGAATATAAAAATCTGGTCTTGTTCTCTCAACCTACACTTATTTCACTTCATAATCATTTATTGTTTCCTAGATGTAGTTTCCTACATTGGACTACTTCTCCCTCAAATCCGTTGGAAATAGCAAGGGCTTCTTGTTTATCCTCTGTTTACCTATTATATACATATTCTGTTTATTATTATATACATATATATATATATATAGAATATATACATATTCTCATGCCACAGTATACCCAATTAAAATTTTTCTTTAATGACTTTTGGGGATACCCTTACATATAGAACATGAAGTTTTAGAGCCATAGATGTTGCACAGCAGTAGCTTCTCAGCTAAGAGTATACTTTTTTTTTCTTCTTTTTTTTTTGTTTCACCTCCGGAACTACCGTTAGGTTATATCTTCAGAGGATGAGATGAACGAATTGTAGCGTGTGTGTGAAAAATGCCATGCCTGACCGGGATTCGAAACTGGGATCTCCGGATGAAAAGCCGAGACGCTACCACTCGGCTACGGAGACCGGCCGAAAGAGTATACTGTTATACTAGTTATTTGTATACATGATGTTCCACACAGAAACTTTCAGGACAATGTTGTACTGGTGAAAATAATGGAAAAGGTTCATAGAGACTTAGGTCTGGAAACTCTTAGTTTTCAAATTACGACTAACAAAAGATTTCACCTAGATCTCAGCTCTTCTTATAAAAAGAAACCCAACTGTAATTTTTGAGACCAAATTAAGGACTAAAGTTAGTGGTTTCTCATGTAACTAGAGCTGGAAAATAAAATAAAACAGGTCTCAGAACTGTAACTCAAGTCGTTTTAACTTATAGAACATAAAACACAAAATCTGGTGTTAAAAACAAGTTTTTTTTATGTTTGTAGTACAATAGCTTTGGTAAAAGACTAATAAATGCGGAAGATTTAGTAATAAAACTTGTAGATAATTTAATTCTGAGAAAATTAATGTAAATACAGACAATAAAAAGTAAATAAAAAGATTTTAAAATCTGTTTTTTATTGAAGCAAAACATACAAAAACTAGACCAAGAATCATTATCATTTCTGCACCCAATAAACAGTAAAACAATTAAATAAAAGCAAAACAATATATCTTAATATAGTAAGACAAAAAAAATAGAATACATGAAATGATAAATGATAGCAGAATAAATAATTTTGGTTACAGGAATTTTTCGAATTGCCACCTTCACAACGTTCGTTTTGTCTGCTCAACATAAAATATTTCTGGTGGCTTTCCGTATGATCTTGAATCATTTTGTATTAATTCAACAGTATTTCATACTTTAATGTGTAATTCTTTAGTATTAATTTTTTGTTGGTATTCTATTATTTTCATATGGCCCCAAATGAAGTAACCTAGTGTATTAGTCAGGTGATCACATTGCCCAATCAGTTGGTCTACATCCAGTTCAGTTAAAGAAATTAGCGTTCATGTAATTTCTAGCTACTAAAGAAAAATGTGATGTTGCACCATCATGTTGGAAAATCATTTTTAGTCTATTTTATAAAGGTACATCCTTCAAAAGAGCCAGCAAATTATTTTTCAAGAAGTGAACATATTCTTCCCCTGTACGGTTTTCATGGAAAACAAATGGTCTCAGAATTTTGTCATAAATAATGTCACACTAAACATTAATGTGAACACTATGTTGTAAACTAGTTTCCACAGTACCAGGTGGATTGTCTTCACTCTGTAAATGACTATTTTTAGAATTGAAGACTCTGTCTTTCATAAAAGTGGTGTCATCAGTAAATAAAATTGAATTAACATTATCAGCATTGTCTAGAATCCAGTGACTGAAATTTAATCACTGAGGTAATCTGTTGGCCGCAACAGATACTGTATTACTGCAGGCGAAAAGGATACAGATTTTCTTTCCGCAGGATGTCCTACACTTTGTTTTTGACAAACTAGTACAACATGGAATTCACTTTGTGCTAGTTTCTGGGCTACACTAAATATGCTGAATCAAACGATGTTCATCATTAACATGATGATTTACTTGCATTCAAAATTTTGATACACTGAAGAATATGATTTTCTGTCTGTTTTGCTTCAATAAAAAACCAATTTTTAAAATATTTTATTTACTTTTTATTGTCTGTATTTACATTAATTTTCTCAGAATTAAATTATCTACAAGTTTTATTACTAAATCTTCCGCATTTATTAGTCTTTTAACAAAGCTATTGTAATATAAACCTAAAAAAACACTTGTTTTTTGACACCAAATGTTGTGTTTTATGTCAGATATGTTAAAACTACTAGAGTTACAGTTCTGGGACCTGTTTTATCCTATTTCCCAGCTTTAATTACATAAGAAACCACCAACTTTAGTCCTGAATTTGGGTCCCAAAAATTACTTTAGGGCTTCTTTTTATTAAAGGCTGAAATATGGGGGGAGAAATCTTTTGTTAACCGTAACTCAAAAGCAAGCGTTTCCAGACCTATGTTTATAATTAACTTTTTTCATTATTTTCACCAGTAGAACATGTCCCAAAAGTTTTATCTCTTTCTTCGTGGGACACCAGTATAATGGAATGACCTTATTCTATCTTTCATTAACTTTTTAAAAGCTTCAAAGTAGGGTTTTGTTCTAGAATTCCAGATCAGATAAATTTTAATTGACCAAAAAGTTTAAGTTCAGCTAAAATTTGAGTTTTCATGCCTTTGTGGTAAATATTGTTTAAAGTACAAATGTCTCGTAATGACCATGACGCTATCAACTGATAGCTTTTTGCTTGGGGCATAAATTTTTACCATTTCTTCATAAAAAAAATTCATCAAATGATGAGTAAAGAAATTTTGCTGTTTACTTATATAAACAAAGATATTATTTTCAAATAGTTGGTTTATTTTTAAGATACACATTTTTAAAATTAAAATAAATTTATATGAAAACGGTTTTTAGACTAAAAAATTGTTTTAGGGTTGGTATTTTTAGAATTAAATTTTACTGATTTTAATCAAAACTTCAAATTAATCCAAATTTTTAAATTGGAATTATTTAAAATTTTTAAATATTAGGCTCTTTTATAAAAATGATTTTTTTGCTAAAATATTTTATTAAAATTATTAGTGGGCCGTTAAGCTGAATATCACAAATTATCTGTATACTAACAGTTACAAATGCATGTAAGAGTTATTCATATAAAAGACATTAATAAATAATAATGCAATTTATTTTATAAAAATATTTCAAAATACGATAATTAATTTTTTGCCCAAAAGAATATATTGAAAAATTGCATTCAAAAACATAAATTCTATATTTATCATTATTTCAAATATAATTAATTATATAACTCTTTTTTTATATTAATTAATTAAATCTAAACTATTTAAAAGTGTTTAAATAAGTACAAGAATAAAACTTAACAACAATGATGTTTTACCTGTTAAGAAAATTTAAGTTTCAAGCTAAAATATTCATAAAGAAAACAAACATAATAAAATTAATATTGTTTTAAAATTGTTTAATATTTGAAATTACTAAATGTAATATTAATTAAAAAGAATGAAAGAAAATTGAGTTTTTACTTACAGTTAAATAAGGTATATAAGAATTTTGTATAACTTAAAAAAAAAATCATAGTGAAATAGCTGTACCACAAAAAATAAACAAAAAGAAAGTATGAAAGAATGAAAGATTCTAAACACCATTCATAACATAAAATGAAACCCTTAAACAGTCCTCCCTCAAACTTCTAAAGCGAGATCATAAGGTGAATATGTAAAAATTCATTGTTGCTTAAAAAGAACTGATTATAGAAATATCTCTGAAAGCAGATTATTATTCATTCAAAAAATAAACAATTAATCTTAGCATAAAGAATGTTTTCTTGTAATTGTATCACTTAAGTGGATTTATTGATCTGAACATATTAAGTAATAAAGTAGTGGTGTCATTAGTAAAATCATACTTATCAAAAACACAAATGACTAGTGCTAGCATTAAATAGTTTATTTCAATAATTTAAAGAAAACTGTTTATTGTATGTATTTTTTTGCTGTTGTTATTTTATCCTTTTTTTATTTCAGGGTATTGAAATATGTAGTATAGTGTTAAAACATGTTACTGTCCAACTAGAATTATTCTTAACTGCTTCTTTGTTTAATGATTTATCTCGGTGCTAATAATTGCCTAGAAATTTCTTACTTTTCCATTTTATGCTTATAAGTTTTTTCTGTTTTATAGCCTTATATCTGTTTATTTATTGTAGGTATTTAAGCCTTTTTAGATACTTAACAGCTTATGTACAATGGCTTGCTGTGATGTTTCTTTCTCATACGTACTGAACCAAAGATAATAAATTTACTTCTACGGACAAGTGAATGTTTTAAAGTGATTTGAATTAAAGTATAAAATTTCCAATTTTAGGATTTTATGAAGTTATCCCCATATCACTCTTGAATTAATATTTTAAAATCTTACAGCTTTTTGAGCAGTAAGATTTCAATGATTGCTTAGAAGTAACATGAAATTTGTCCTTTATACTCTAAAAATGTATTGTAAAACTTGTAATTTCTATCCATTCTTTTACTTACTCCTTAAGACTGATATTTTAAATTAAAGAATTTGATTATAAATAACAGTCGTTTGTCTTTTAGAAGTTTTTTTTTTTTTTTAATCTCCAGAACCACCGTTAAGGTATATCTTCAGAGGATGAGATGAATAAATTGTAGTGTGTGTGAAAAATGCCATGCCTGACCGGGATTCAAACCCGGGACCTCCGGATGAAAGGCCGAGACACTACCACTTGCACCACGGAGGCCGGCTGTCTTTTAGAAGTTATCCATCCAGAATTACACCTAACTGTCTTTTTTTTTTTTCATAGTTTTCTTTTCTGTAAATTTGTACTCGGCCCCATTTCAGAAGAATGAGAAGACTGATCTAATATTATATTGAGAACAGTTAGTATAGCTACTTTCTCAATGATATTTGATTTATGCTAAATAAGCAGAATTCTGATTGTTGCAATAGATTAATAACAGCATTTAAACTCTAAATCTTACTTGTGTCTTAAGAAACTGTTAAGGAATTAAATTGAGTATAATTTCCCTTGCCAAAATTGTTTTATTGTTAATAATCTGTGTTAAACAGAGGTAAATTAAGCTTTGAATCCTAGCCACTTTTTTTACTATGCTCTAGTTTCATTACTAGATAGTAAACTACATCAGCCATATGCAACTCCTGTGGTTTGAAAATAAGTCTTTTTATTTTCAGTCCTAATCCTTACTGAAGAAAAATTCTACTAGTAATAAAAAAAACATTATTATAGTTAAGAAACTATAGCAGTTAAGTTATTAATGTTGACATACTTAAATATTTAACTTCGTTAACTTATTTAATTTCTGTTCCTCTGATTATAGTTTTATACCAAAAAATAGTGTTTAATCTTCATTGTAAGTAGGATAAGATTGGTTTTATGTTGGTTTATTTTAGATGTCTAACTATCTAATTTATATTCAGTCATAAAAAATTATTCCTGCATCCTATGATCAATTGGTAAACTCCCCTGCATTTCTTCTTTTTTTTTTTGATGTCAATAACCTTAATGGCTATTACTAAAATTCCCTGTTTTTATTTATTGTATGTCTATCCCATTAGTCTAGCTCCAGATACTCTGCATTTTTCTATCCAACAGCTCTCAGGAAAGTAACTTATCTTTAAATCTACCAAAAATAAGTGGTGAGTAATGACACTATCCTAGTATACCAGTGTTGTGTGCTTACATTTCTAGCAGAAAGAGCTTTCAATAGAAAGAGATCAATGTGGCTTTTACACATTTAATATCAGTTGTTTAAAATGTGTGCTGTAAAGGCAAAAATTGTGTATCAAAAACTGTAAAATGGTTAGAATCCATCACCAACTTTATAGATATTACGGAGAGAATATAATGAGTGTGAATACTGTGGTGCACTTAGAAATGGGCAAATCAATCTCCAGCCAATCTCTAGCCGGCCTCCGTGGCCGAGTGGTAGCGTCTCGGCCTTTCATCCGGAGGTCCCGGGTTCGAATCCCGGTCAGGC
>JAAAKQ030492272.1:8077-18827 GCA_010016005.3 Zanna intricata
ACACACTGGAATTCCCCCATTCCATCAACATCACGCAAAGGCAAGAAAACCCATACACCATGTTTGATGAGTAAGGAGCCTGCTGAAGTTGCTCCATTCTGTGTTTTGCCAAGAATCTCTGGATAAGTTGTGATGCATAGGCTGGAACGTTGTTGTGATGAATTTTCCAATCACAGTTTACCCAAAGCTGTGATCTCTTGCGTCAAGCAGTTTATCTCTTAGCTGACGAAGAAGTTATGTGATACTCTTTTACTGACAGTTTATCCTTGAAGAGCAAACTTGTGATGCCTTGATAATCAAAAGAGACTGTAAACATGACCTTCACCCTGCTTTGTGATTGCCAGGTATTCTTTTGCTACGGAGAACTTAAGAGTTTTCCAACGGGATGATTGTACCTTTGCCTCACAGTCATAGCCACAGACTCATGCTTCATCTCCAGTTATTCTTTTATTCATATAATCAGGATCACTATTACCATAATCCAGCACGCTTGCACAAATTACAGTTTTAGTTTTCCTTTAGCTCAAAAGTGAGAAGTTTTGGGACAAATTTTGCTATTACATGCTGCACCCAGAGATTTTCCATTAAAATGCACTGAACTAAATAAAATTCCTACTTCATCTACAAGATTTTTAATTGTTATCTGACAACTGTCACTGTCAAACTTGCTCAATTTTTGGCAAGTTTTGCAAATGGAAGGTATGCCAGAGCATCTATCACTTTTGACAGACATTAAACCACCTTGGAAATGCTGATACCATTTTTTAATTTGTGTAACATATATAGTTTGATCTCCAAAAAATGTTTGAATCTTGTTAGTGTCTACTTGCATATCAAGTTTCTGACAAAATTTGATAGAGATTTTCTACTCAACCCATTCAGTCATTTTGAAAAGCAATGAAAACATGACAAGCACTACTCACAGATTTTACTTTCATGGCTGCTAAGCAGTGACTGGTTTCAAAGGCAGCGAAACAGTGAATCACATGTAATCAACACAACTCAAGGTCACATTCCACAATGGTGACCCTACCACAATACAACTGGTTACGATAATAAAAAATAAGGTTGGATACTTTTTTAATTTTTGATCACATGGTGTGTATTATTACTACATGAATCATATTAAAATTTATTTTCCATTTCAGTTTAACAGTTTTTCTTATTTACTTAATACTTCATACAGAATGTACTAGCTCTGCTAGTTTAAGTTAACATACATTATTTAAAGAAATGTGTGTGTATATATATATATACAGGTGTCCCACAAAGAAATGGAGAAACTTTCAGGCCACGTTTTACAGGTGAAAATAATGAAAAAAGTTCATATAAATATAGGTCTACCTTAAAAACTACTGGTGTTACAGTTCTGGGACCTTTTTTTTTTTTTTTTTGTTTAACCTCCGCAACTACCGTTAAGGTATATCTTCGGAGGATGAGATGAATGAATTGCAGCGTGTGTGAAAAATGCCATGTCTGACCGGGATTCGAACCCGGGACCTCCGGAATGAAAGGCTGAGACGCTACCACTCAGCCACAGAGGCTGGCACAGTTCTGGGACTTGTTTTATACTATTTCCCAACTCACTTAGATTAGGAACAACCAACTGTACTCGTTAGTTTGGATCCAAAAAATTACAGTAGGGCTTTTTTTTTTATTAGAAGAGTTGAAATCTGGGTGAAATCTTTTGCTAGCTGTTAACTCGTAAATGTGTTTCCAGACCTATGTCTATATGAACTTTTTCCATTATTATCACCAGTAGAACATGTCCTGAAAATTTCTCCATTTCTTCTTGGTGCACTTTGCATACATATAAATAAATAAATCGCGCAAAAAAATATTTTCAAAACAACGAACTTTAAAGAAAAAAAAAAGCAGCCAGTCCACAGGTATATTTCAGAATGCAATACAAATAATTTTTTTTGTCACTAAATATCTCGCTAAAGAGCAATCAAATGATAATTTTAATGTACCTGGTACAACTAGAGAAGCTTTATTTAATTGATGAATAAACTTTATTTAGCTGGATACAATAGGCAACCATGTTCCCTGTTCATCAAGCGACAACAATATATGTGGATGTATTATACCCTAGGATCACTAGATTAGAATGTCTTGTCAATTCAGAGAACTAAAAGGATTAAATTAAACTAGAAATGCTTAATCTTAATTTTAATCTGCTGGCCTTTCGTACAGAAAAATAGCCACTTAATTTATAATCTACCATGGTACTCTCTTACTAGAGAAGAATTACTTATCTAGACTTAATATGTTTATAAATATACCGTGATCCAGTTCTGTAAATAAAAAGAAAATTAATATTTAAAAACTTCTCACTGGATTAGTAATTTGTAAATAATTACTAATGAATATGTCTATTTAAATACGATTGTATTTGGTAGAAGTGATAGATAATGAGTAACTGTACCCAGTCTCAACAACCTGTCCACCAGGGGAAATATCTGCATCAAAACAAGTTTAAAAAAAAGAAGCAAACACGATCAATAAGTTCTCTCCATTTATTAATAACATAAACAAAATAGATTAAAGTCTGCAGACTTCTGTTATAAAAATGTAAAAGTAGAAAACAAAATAAAACCTGCCTATGATATTAAGATACAATAAATTATAAAACGATTTTATTGTTATTTTTAGGCACAAATACCGTATCTATTCGCAGATAATTAATAACTAAATTAAAAAAAAAACTGCTAGTAACATAAATATATAAAATAAGTGCATTAATTAAACACATAAATAACAAAATAAATATTTCATGATAACAGTAATAATATGTAATAGATGTAACCAAATGTACTTAAAGTATAACTATAAAAAAAAAAAAAGAAATGGATGAAAATAACTTTATTTGTGAAAAAGATATAAAAACATTGGTTATTTTGATACTAATTCAGTATCATATAATTGTGCAAACAAAACCAAATCAAAAGTGTAAAAAAAATATAATACATAAACGGACATTTTAATTTAATGTGAATAATTTTTTTTTTTTTTTTTTTTAATTTTACATAAAGCACATAAAGTAATTCATGATTGACAATAAAATTTTATAAAACCAGTGATTAACTGGTTTATAGATTTAACTTTATTCATGAAGTGATTAACAAAGCAATGCTTGAATTGTTTTACATACATTGAAAAAAATCATTCAATAAATGAACAATTATAATAATAATGATCTCTGTTACAACTAGTATGAGATGAATATTTAATCATGTACAGTCTTAACTCTGTCATCAAGAGTTGCATTCTAAATCTTAGTTTCCTATAACTTCTGTATCTTAATGTCTACAGAGTGCTGATATTACAAAACACTACAGAACCGATGAACAATTTTCACACGACAAATTAAGTTGAGGACATACTTCTAGTGATTTCGATAAAAACTAGTGAACAGTGAACGTATATTATTTACAGCTATTCAACAGCACTTCTACAACTTCTAGATATCCTTTATAAAACTGAAATTCAATGATGTCATAATAAAAAAAATCTACTAATATTTGCATAACATACTTGTTGAAACAGTTAAGGATATGTACATGGTCAAGTAAGAATATCCTAAGAAAAGTATATGATTTTTATCGATTATACACCACTAAAATCATTGGTAGTATAATAATATATAAATGTAATGATAATAAATTAAATGTAAAAAAAAAAATGAGTGAACAACCCAATAAGGAATAATGCTAGTATTTATCCGAATGAAATAAAGTAATGAATTACATGCTGCTAATATTCCCATTCAACAGAAAAAATTATGTAATAATTATGGCACAGCAATTAATGATTGTTTTGATAATTTTTAACTATTTAGGAAAAAGAATTAAAAACATTAAGGCACTGATAGCAGTTTTATTTTTTCTAGGAATTAAGCGGTATAAACAAAAAACTTTTCAGAAATAAAATTTCAATATAAAGATAAAATCAAACCAAGGATAACATCAAATTAATTTTAATTTATCAGTTTAATTTGAAACAAGTAATCAGTTCAAAATGCTTATAAAGAAGCTACTTAAATATTAAGTACTAGTTAATATAAACCTGTACATAAAGAGGTAAAATATTTCCAACTTTTTTCTACATCATGATTTAAATTTAGCAACAAATTTGTTAACACGAGTTATCAAACCTATCATAATTTATAAACATAAAAATGTCTTGACCATTTACTAATATTTAAAAGTAAGATGAATAGAATAAATGAAAATGTAAATCGATCCACGACTTCAGTGGCTAAACTACATTCTATATTAATACTGATTAAATAATATCACGATTACAGTAACAAAGAAATAGCAATCATGAATCTATAAAAACTGACTTTTTTACATATCACTAGGCATTATAAATGAGATTACTTGAATAGCAATTTTATGGTTAATAATAAAAGAGTGGAATATCGTAATTGAATTTAGTGCTTATTAATTAGTGAGCAGACCAAAAAAACCTCATCAAATAATAAAAGGTGCCAGCTCAATAATAACAATAATAATAACATTTAAAACAGAAGTGCTGAACTATTTTATTTACACACACTTAACACTAATGAAAAATGTGGGTAAAATTTTAATTAATCAAAGATATACAATTATATAGATGAAAATAATAGGCCTCCATAAATAATAAATCTATATTCTATAAGTTCTAGTATGCAAAGACACTGGGGAATGGAAGTTGTTTACATTGGAATACTATCTAATATAAAAGAATATAAACAAATGCAATAATGTTTCACCGAATCAGTTACATTTTTTCTGATCAGATCTATGTTTGGAATAAAGTACTTTAGAAAGAGATTCTAATTACTTTAAGAAGATTAGATGAACAAATCATACAAAAAAAAAAAAAATTGTTATACTGGTCACCAATCTTCTGAAACTGCTCCTGGATGTCAGAGCCTTGTCTAAATCTGGACTCTTAATATTCAATTAATATCTCACAATCTCATTCAGGATAGAAAATATAAAAAAAAATCCCAACTAACTATATTTTTAATGAAACGTTTTGCTTTAGATTACAGCAGCTTTTTAACTTGACAAACTGACATTACATAATATTTTAATTCTTTTAAATGTATGACATAATTTATTACTATGGTATTACGTATTACATTACACAGAAGTCAAGGCAGCACAGACAAACAATATTAGACTGTTAAGATATAAGTGACAGAGGAAGTGTTATTTCTTCATTAGTAAAAAGTAATTCATTTATATGATTGTAGTGTAGTTAATTAGCGAGTAAAGTCACATTTAGAATTAATTTTCTACTAAAAAGAAGGAAGAAAACAGGAGGATTTTTTCTTTACGAAACTTATAGTAAAGTATTAGTACACTTACTAAAATTAAGCATATTAAATTTCACTTCTCTGTAATGAAGGTGGTTTTGAAGAAATTCCTCAACTAAATAAATAACATGCTGTTTTTTTTTTCAAATTTTATGGCATTTGTACAATTCAATGACACACAAAGGAAAGAATTTCCAAATTTTTTTTACTGAATTAAAACAACAGGAAACAGGATTCCTGTATATTGATTTACTATATCTTTCATGATTACACAGCTTCAGGACTTCAGCATTACTTACACAGATTAACAAACAAAAAACAAATAATGGATTCCATGATGCAAACTAAAGCAACATTTTATTTTAAAACAACTATACACATAATGCTTTATCCTATTATGAAAATGTGAGCACTTTGGAAGTTTTTGTGCTATTTTATGACCATGCACTACCAGTTACGTCAACTGAAAATGCAAAAGTTAATCACAAACCAAACTTTGATCATAAGGAAATTATAAATGGTCATGAAGTTGAAAGATTTGATTACGACACTATAAATGCAAATTTGGCAGTTGCTGGATAATTTTTAATATATAAAGATCCTAAGCAGGCTAATACTCAATAAAAACTAATAAACAGCCAAAAAAATGCTAAGCAGACATACTTCTCAATTCTTCAATTCTCTGGGAAACTGAGACTTAAAGAAAAGTACGTCAAATTACTTCATCTTCTGTAACATTTAGAAAATAGGACTACTAAATAATAATTCAAATACAGTTTTCTTTCTTACATTATATCACTAGTAACCAGATTCTGATGCTGATTTTGTGCGTAAATCAAATGAAAATGTTGTACATACTTATGGAATTAAAATTTCCCTAGTCAGTCCAGAATCAATTTATATACATGTTTATAATTTACGAAGACATAATTTACACTGAGATTAAAAAAAAAAAAAGAAGTAGATATATATATATATATATATATATATATATATACACCAATAAATTGTACAGTACGCACATAATATGAGAAAGCATTAAGCAGGACTTAATTGTTTTTAAGTATAACAGTCAGTAAAATTCACCTGATTTAGATAAAAATCAATGAAAGCACTATATTTTGCATCCATAAATCACATATCTTTTGTGTCATCAATGAAACATAACAATAAATACAGAGCAGAAAATTTAATGGAGTTATTATTTATTAAAATATATATCACGCATTATTATTTAAATAAAGTAAACAAAAAGGTAACTCAAACAATGTTATTATTTTATATAATATATAGTAACGTAAATTATGCTAACAAAATATCCACATAATGGTAAAAATAATCAGATCATATGAAAAATAACAATAGATAATGTAATTTTAATCAGCGGTCGGTCAGATACTGAAATAGTAATGGTCATTTTTAAATAAAAGTTACAAATAACCATTTCCCCATACAGATATGGATCAATCTGCTTTTTAATGACAGCTTCTATAAAACCAAAACGTGCACCTCTTTTAAGTGTTTTTATAAATATTACTTAAAATATTAAGTAATTATTTACTTTCAATTAAAAACATTTTACTTCAGATCAAAATTCTCATTTTCTGAACCAAGAAACTGTTATTACATTCAAACGTATAATTACAGCTTTCAATAAAATAATAAAGAATATGTATATATAAAATTTAAAAACAATAACGTACATTCAAAATATAACAAGGTTTCATCAAACATAAAAGACATTAACAATTACAAAAAATAATATTAATATAAAAATCATTGAAAATATGTTAATTCATTATACAAGAGTGTTTTGATTATAACAAAATTATGATAGGCCTATACTGACCAAAGCAATAAGTACGACATTCAATAAGCAAAAAGCAACCATAAAATGAATGGCATATAATTAAATCTAAATTCAGATAGGGATGATATTTATATCTCTGCTAAATAAAGTGTTGCAGAAGTTCAAGCTTCCTCGTGTGGCTCCAGATCATACCATGATGTAACTGCCTTAGAGAGGTCAAGCTGTCCCAAATCAACAATTACCTAAAACAATTAAAAAAATAATCAATAAATATCAGATAAAACAACTAATGATATCAGTTATAATTAAGATAAAAATTCTTGGGTATTATCCATGCTATAATTTACAGATAGACATATAATTAAACTACAATGATAAATTTAAAACAGAAAAAAAAATAGTTGAAATAACAATATAATTTATATATTGTATATGCAATCCTCTACTGCTATTTTTCTCAACCTGGGTCACGGAGATATGAAAGAGGGTCATAAAATTAGCCTACAACTTCACACATTAACAATAAAATCATTCTACAAAAAGTAAAATCATTTATTATAAACACATTTATAAGTACACATGTAAATAAAATAAATTAATGAGATGATTGTGTTAATTTTTCAATTAAAAGTCTCATTCATATTCCATACATGAATCTGTGTGATAAAAGATGATTGCTATATTTAGTTTTTGTGCACCCATAGATGAAAAACCCTTTTCACAGAAGTTAAGATGTGGCAAAAGGGATTACTATTTTCAATGCTTCTGTGACTAAATTTCCATATTCACTCTGACATACAAACCAAAACGTATTTAAATCTTAAATGTGAATTGTAGATGAAACATTTTATCAGCAGACATTTCAATCAGCTGGTTGTAAATCTCAACTAGTAACTTAGCAGTTACAACATTTTCATTAAATGGATTCAGTGCCAATTTCTTTGAGAAATCATTCTTATCTTCTAGGAAATACTCCGTTACAACTGAATTTTTAGCTTATGCAAATGTATCTTCATGCTATCCAACCATTGGTAAGTAACAGTGTCTTCTTCATCCAAATTTTTCTCATTGTAATTGGAAGCGAGGGAAACAAATAAAAATTTCTGCTTTAAAGCAAATAATCCAGATATCAGGCTTTTTATGAAAGCATGAACTTTGTCATTAATGTTTTTATTATGTCGTTTTAGATTCATATAGTCATTTAAATGTAAAAATACATCAGCTAAGTAAGCCAACAGCAACATGTACTCATTATTCTATAAAAATATTGAGAATGGCATTTGTCTATCTTGGAAAAAAATTATTAATTCATATCGCAATTCCAAACTGGTTTAACACTTTCCCCTGCAATAACAATCTGACTTCTGTTTAGAAAAGAGATTTTTTTCTTGCCGCCCATTTCATTGCATAGTTTAGCAAAGCCTATTCTGTAATGGTTGACTTTTAGTAGAATTAACCATTTTTACAGCTTTAAAAAGAATTTGTTTGAGATTTTCCAGCATAGTTTTTGTGACAACAGCATGTCTGTGAAGGAAGCAGTGTGTCCATTCTACCCTTGGAATAAGACAATCTTTTAAATTTTCAGAAATCCACAGTTCTTTCATGTTATCACCTTTGCACCATCACTACATACTGCAATACATTTTGTCCAATTTATGTTACTGTTTTTAATAGCTTATAAAAAACATCAGAAAGACATCCTTTTGTATGATCCAGGTATTAATTTGCAAAACAATGTATTTTCTTTAATTGATCTGTTCCTATCACATTCATATCTCACAAAACATAAGAACTGAGAAATGTTTGCCACATTTATTGAATTATCAAATTGAACACTACAAAATTCACTTTACTAACTTGCTGAATTATCTGATTGTGAACATTGGCAGCCATTCATCAATTCACCTTGTTACTATGTCATTAGAAAGCAGAATTTTTTTGCTCCTTTCACCCCTATTAAAATACAAACAATATTAATTGCACCAGGCAATATTAAGTTTTCTGTGACTGCATGGAGTTTGGACATCTTAGCTACTCTTAATGCTAAGTGCATTAAGATAAGATAAGATGCTTCAAGAGAACTTTTTATCAGTATGGCTTAATTTATAAGTAGAAGCGTGTTGATTTCTCAGTGTATGTAATTCTGTTTTGAAAAATTTCAAGGGTTCGCTCTTACGATCTGGAGGTTTAGTTTCCTCCAAGTGTCAAATTAATTTTGATGGCTACATGCTTTCATCAGAGGGGAGTTGAAATTAAACAATGGACTGTGGCTCTATCCAATGAGGTAAAAACTATAATTTAAATAACTATCATTGTACAATCATGTCTTTTTACCAATTAATAAACTGAATATAGTTGGCTTACTTCATTCTTTTCATATATATATCCATTTTTCTATGAATTTAATTGAAAAAAAAAAAAAAAATCACACACTAAAAACTGAAACCTTAATTATTGTTATTTTCAATGAAACTATGCTTTTAGAAACTTAAATGAAGGCAACAGATGCAAGCTTTGCATTGGAAACTAAATTGACATTCTGTAATCCCTTATGTCTCTTTTATACTGCTGAAAGCATGACATGTTCAAACATACCGTATCCACGTTTGAAAATTATGCTCTCACAGCAAATATTAAACAAGCAGACCAGCTTACATACAAGGAGCTTAAACACATCAAGTTGGAACCTATAAATTGCTCATGTTTGTACACTTCATACATGTACATTTATTCCCATTGTTATCAATGCAGCTAAATAATAACTAGGTTTCACTGGTGTGGGGGGGGGTCGTAAAATATTCATTATATATATATTTTTTACTTTTCAGGGGATGCAGAACTAAAAAAGTTGAAAATCACTGCTGTACTGAGTGGAAACATTGTATATCATTCAATGTTCCCTAAAGGAAGTAAAGTAATTCTTTTGCTTTTTTTATGAGAATGATGTACACGAAATGCCTGATGTAGAAATGGAACTAGTCACAGCAATTGCTCTGAAGAATAATGAAGTTAAGTATACATCAAGTCCCTGCAGTAAATGTAGTGAAGGTGTCACTTGTAGGGCTGGATATCTGTTTGATTTCAGTGAGCTTAGGATGCTGATATGCAATAGTATAATTGATTCAGAGAGGAAGATAACAGGATATTACTTCACTCCTATCTTTTATTAATAAGTCTGGTATGGATATTTATTATAGCAGAGTATAAAGTAACTATGCCATTTACCTGAAGTGACAGTCCCAAGTTAGATCATCTACAGCTGTAAAAGTTATGTTAAAAAACACACACATCTTATAGATTTACCTGTCCCATGACGGGGCTCTTCCACGTCTTCTGTGTCAGCACAGTTACTTCCAGTTGACGAGAATTCAGCTCAGCCTGACTGATTACATATTCAAATGTCTCATCAAATACAGGGTTGCAATTATCTTTAATAGTCTAGAATAAAAACACAAAAAATTGATATAAATCTGATTTGGATATATAACACAATGCATTAGAATCTGACAGAAAAGTAAGTCAACCTACAGAGGGCAGACGTTATGTAGACACTTATGTAGCACTTCATATTCCAACATGTGACTAATTCATTTTTATAAGAAACATGTGTGTGTGTGTGTGTGTGT
>JAAAKQ030492273.1:2115-16867 GCA_010016005.3 Zanna intricata
AAAAAAATACTTAAATGTCATCGACCATACAACGCTGACTACTATCTAATAGGTTTAAGATAAGATATAAATAGTAAATGCACATATATAATTAGGGTATATTTATTTTTAGGGGTACTGTTAAACTTGGCGGTGGTTGTAGGCATCATTCTGCCCGTACATGTTTTCAATATCGAATAGAGTATATAAAAATTGCATTACAATTATCACGAAAAACAAAATTTAGTACCTCTTAAATCACTGATTTAATATAAAAATTAATAAAAGTATTTTTTCAAATTTGACACAAGGTCATTCAGAGCGTAAAAATATTTAAGTATATATTTAATATAACTAGAAATATAAAATACTAGTAATTTATACATTGCTCTATTCAACGTAAACAGGATTTTAAGGATTGATAAATAAAAATTTTGTAAAAAAAGGTAAATAAAAGCGGAGCGATAACATCTGCGGAATTATAATATATGAAATAAAAACAAAAATTTTTTTTAGAAACATGCTTTTAAAAAAATTGAAAAAAAGGATTACCCACTAAACATAAAGAGAAGATAATTTTGTTTTTAACAACATAATATGTATAAAGTTGTCTATTTTTGCAAGACGATAATGAAAAGCATGGATAGCTCTTTCAATATCTACATAAGTTCATTAAATATGACGAAGGTTTTGATGCAAAACGGAAATGATAGTTTCAATATACAATATTAGTAAATCTCTTTGGATGATCTAAAGTTAAGGTGCATGAAGTCATGCTTCATGCTTTTCACTGTGGTCTGCGAAAAGAGATAACTCTACACAAATTACTTTGTTGAAAATAAATTTTCTTCTTCTTTTTTTTACTGGGCAATCAAAATTTTTTTAGATTTCTTTAAAACATGTTTTTAAAAAAGATTTATTTTTTTTATTTTACACAACAATGTTGAAATATTTACGGGAGTTTTCGATATACGTACAAGGATGTTCGAAGCGTTACGTTGGTTGGTCAACTACGTCAATGTTCATCCCAAAAATCTACTGCGCATGTGTACTATTCCGTTAACCGTGGAATGAAACATGGAACGAAGTTTAAACTTTTGACGCTACTTGGGTTATTATGTACTCTAAGTAACTATTTTACAAATACATATAATTGTTGCCGAAACCTGTCATAGTAATATTATAGTAAGGTTATAACAGCTAATTTTTTGTGGCCTGTTTTTATCTGTGTATTTAAAAAAAATTAAATTGCAGAAATATTATATTTAAAAAGATTTGTTGGAAAGTGAAATGTAAAAAATTGGTGGGGGGAGGGGGACTAAATTACTCCACAGCCAATCCCGTGAAATTGTGGCTAATGTCGTAAATTTCATGACAGGAACCAGAGAAAGGTGACTTTATAATTGACCCTAAGAAAATTACACAAAGTGTTAGTGCAGCCGCTGGTGTCTCAAATAGGTCTATTACTCACATAAAAACTGAATAAAAAAAATTGCAGCAGGTTCATCAGGGACTTTTTCAACACCGAGGAAAACTTTTCAACGACCGAAACCTGTTAAGAGCTTGGTGATTTTAATATCAATATTATCCATAATACAATCTACCACTTTTAAATTTCAGAAAAATTCCTTTTAAATTTCAGAAAAACCTTCTGTTAATAAAATACTATAAAAGTGAAGACGTACCGTGGAACGAAAGTGAGCTAAAGAAATACATGTACAAATAATAATTATTTACGTTGAACGAAGAAAAATTTTTATTTTAAATTAATAACTCAATTTAATAATATATTTAATAATAATATCACTTTAGATTGATTCCATTGTAAACTGATAGCTTACTTAACTTTTATAATTTGTTTATAAGAAAATCCTATTTCTTTTAAAAATATGTATTAAAAATCAGTTTTTCTTTATTCAAATTAAGGTAGTAAATATTTTTAGTTGGTGAATATTTCAAATTATTTAATACGGGCCATAATGTAGATGTGAAGATACATTCCACACGTATAAATACAAACCATAATAAAAGATCGTTTTTCCCTATCGAATCCAATTAATGTTACTGATAAATTTTTGCTGTATGTTATTAATGAATTACACTTAACATGTTTCATAAATTGGATAATGATATAAAAATAAATTCTTTTAATTTTTAAAAAGAAAAAATTAATAATAATAATAATAATTGCAATAAACACTTTATTGATTAATAAATTCTTTAGTTTGAAGGAATAACACATTTTAAAGTTTTCAAACAATACGGATGGATTAGTCAAGAAAAGCAAAAAGAAACATCGATTCAGCCATTTGAATAGAATAAATAGTCATATTAACGTCTTTCTGATTTTGAATTGAAATGGGTGAATAGCTTTAATCTCGAGAATACTTTGTGTAAAATCTATTCTATTCGTTTTTATACTGTCTCAATTACTAAAAGTGTTTTGGTTTTTTTATTGTTAATAAAATAGAACAAGAAATATTGCAAAATTTTCGTAATATTATTTAATCTTTATATTTTTCTAAATGTATTCTACACTAAGTATTATATTTTAAATTTCAATTAACATTATTTTATTAGATCCAATTGCCACAATAAAAAAAAGAAGAAAGAAGTGTTGGTAAATTCTGTTTACTTATAACGCAATGGTTCTACAGTGATGGTTCTTCTAACGTGATGGTTCTTGAAAAAAATTCAAGAACAAATCAAAAATAAAGGAGTTTAAGTAAAATAACATACCAACGGCTAGAGTTATGTTTAATAAGTTGGGTTTCTTGGATGACAGAGTTATATATATCGTTGGATTCAATTCTACTTTTTTATCTAATTAATTGCCATTGTAATGATTTCGATCTTTAGCGATTTTGTTAATGATCTTAATATTTAATATAGTGATATGACGATTCGAATGAATACATTCGTTCTATTCAATAGTTTAAACTATCAGATGCATTCTACAGATTTTTCGGTTATCGAATGATTAGCATTAATATCGCTAAATACGAATTCTCTACTTCGATAATTTATCAACTTAATAATACTCGGAGAAACAATTCATTCGATTAAAACTGATCCTTTCATTCGACTAAGTATAATTTACACACAACACACGCACGCGCGCGCGCACGCACACACACACACACACACACACACAAATACACAATTCGGCGCCTTTCTACTGAAATACAACATTAATGTGAATGCGGCGAATTTGTTTCGTCTTCAAATTGCTTCATATGATGAAAATATAAACAAATACAGCTTTAGTCATTTCACTTGTCGCGTGGTGGCTCTTTCAACATACTCTTTGTTCCCATTCACCAACAACGAATCGTCTACAGTCGTTTCAAATAAATAGTTATGACTCATCACAATTATAACGCTTAAATAGCTTATTTACTCGGTCTCCTAAAATGACTAATTATATCATGTTTGTTATATCTTAGTTTAAATTGCCGTAAATAAATTAAATATACGGTAATAAAAAAAAACAAAAACTAAAATTTGCTTCATAATTAAAATTTAAGAAATCATTAGTCATTATTGAAACGTTCCCTATTGCCTATTTCTTCAAATGTACGCATATTAAAATCATATATTACAAATGTTAGGAATCCGTTCAGTTTGTTTCTATACAATTGTCAGCTAGAGGAAGGAAAAAAAAAAGTTGGGTTGGAAAGTAAAATTAAAAATGTAAAATAATAATTGGGGGGGACTTAACTACTCCACAGCCAATCCCGTGAAACTGTGGCTAATGTCATAAAGTTTATGACAGGAAGCAGAGAAAGGTGACTGTAATTGACCCTAAGAAAATTATAGAACGTGTTAGTGCAACCGCTGGTGTCTCGAATAGGTCTATTAATTGCATAAAAAATGAATAAAAAAAATTGCAGCAGGTTCATCAGGGTCTTTTTCAACACCGAGGAAAACTTCTAAACTACCGAAACCTGTTAAGGGCTTGGTGATTTTAATATCCATATTATCCATAATACAATTTAACACTTTTACATTTCAGAAAAATGTTTACCTTCTGTTAATAAAATACTATAAAACTGAAGGAAGATGACGTGTTTCACGGATGAAGTCGATTTTTACGTCGGATTGTTAAAGCAAGTTGGACTGCAATTCCGTTTAATAAGACCGTACTGGTTGAAAGGTTTGATATTCGGTACCAAAGATTTACAGAAAATGTTTGAATTAAAAAAAACGAATCGATCAGTAGATTTTGTATATGAGACGTACATCCACAGCGATCATTAAAAAAAAAAAAAAAAAAAAAAAAAAAAAAAATGTGAATTGGAAAATTTAATACGGCAGAACATTTGAAGAAATCTATTAGTAAGGAGATAGGACGATAATTTTGAATGTAGGAGGAATAATGTGATTTATAGCGCAAAGTCTGACGATCTGGAAATCAAGTAGTGCAACAGGGGATTACAACCGTGATATGAACTAGCCCAACTTCTCTAAATGAGTTAAAAATAAATTACTTTCTAAATTACCTGAAACGCTGTAATTGTGATAGACAACGCCCCTTATCACAATGTTTAAAGTTAATAAAGCTCGTAATTCAAATGCTAAAAAGGAAATTATGTTAAATGGCTTCACTTTAATAAAGAACCAGTACCTCAAAACACCTTAAAAGTAGAGTTGTATAATATTATCAAGGAAAACCAAAAGCGCTGCGAGAAATATGACGTTGACAAGTTTTAAAATAAAAAGACCAATTTTTTTTTAAGACGCCTACCTACCACCCCGAACTAATTCCCATTGAACAGATGCGGGTAGATGTGATAAACCGGGTCGGAAAGCACAGTATAATTTTCATACATGACATTGTTAATTTTTTTCGGGTAAATTTAGTTCTATTGGGCCTGACAATGGAAACCAATTCGTAATTGCTAACGATGTAAAGGTAAATATAAAGCCGAACTAGATATTTAAGAAAACGCAATGGAATCTTTTATAATATGTACAAACTAATATAACGAAAGTGATTCATACGGATAACACTAGTATCTGTGACAGCATCCGGATATTAATGAGAAGCTGTGAGTGGAGAAGAGAAGTTGTGATATTTGTCTGGAGTTTTTAATATTTTTATTAGAAGTTAAATCAGATATATTTCAGAATCGCAATGGACTAAATACCTACAGTATAAAGTGCAATTCTACAAAATTTTCCAATAAAATAAACAGGATTATTATAAAATAAGATATATATTGTTAATAAGATAAAATATTAATTGTACGGTTTTCAGTATAAAAAAATTATAATTATTATTAACATAAAACCACCTCACCGATGGTGGGAAAGGTCTAGTAAGTATTGTACCGGCCTACGCACTGTATCTCTCCACACCCCAAGTGAAATGTCTATAACGCAGATTCACAAAAAAATTTTGTCTGTTTCTCTTAGTGTGATACCATTTCTCTAATTGCTTTTTTGCGTCCATTACAGATCTGTAAATACAATTATTCTATCACCCTTAGTTTTAAATAAATTACGCTTAAAAAAAATTAAGAAAAAATATAGTTAAAATTTATAATATTAACTATATCTATAATTCTATATTTTAACTATATTTATAATAATTATATTTATAATTTTTAACTTAATTTATAATTTTTGGGCATACCTGTGTAAGAATGATTTCGCTGATGCTTTTCTTTATAAATAGCATCAGGCACATCCTGTATTAACATCCAGTAGTAGTCAGCTAGTATGTTAGTATTCCATTTCCGTTTATAGCGGTTTTCCATCATCGAAACGCCTTGGTGGAAACGTTCACCGAGTTCATCACTTACGTCTCCGAGGTCTCGGGGAAAAATCCAGATGTAAGCAGAGGAAATGTATTTTCGAAGACACATTAGATCCCATAGCTCTGTATGAAGTAAGAAGTTGATTAAAATACGTTATAAATGAGAGATTTTCGTATTCCGAGAAAATTTTTGCAAACGTCTTTAAATGAAGCCCAAGCTGCATTTTCTACCTTATTTAACATTGAGTTAACAATTTTCATTGAGTTGTCTTTGACAACTCTCTTGTTTGAGAACTTACCTTCTTCCTTCTTCAATTACTTCTTTAATTTTTCCTTTACTTACATTCGGAAATTTCTTCCTGATGTACAAAAATCCGGACCTATTCTTCTTCATTGCTTTTACAAAAATTTTCATTAGTTTGCTAAGAAGAGGGGATAAAAATATTTTTTTGGTTTCAGCTAAGGAATTATGAATAATATTTTTCTCATTTGGAGTTAAGTTATCTTGTTTCTTCCAATTTTTGGTAACAATGTTTATCCCTAGCCCGGCTGTCCCATTCGTAAAGAAAATACATGTAATTACAGCTAATTGCATGCCTAATAAAATAGTTATAACGCTTTTTAAATCACCACATATGTTCCAACTACATTCTTTATAATTTATTTTGTCAAGAACATCTTTGATCACATCTTATGTCTCTTTCAAATTAATACCGTAAGCGATTAGTATCGAAGGATATTTGTTACCGTTCTGTAGAAGAATCACTCCGTTGCGAAATAGTGCGTTATTCTTTGTACATTGCTGCAAATCAGCGAGTAAGGTGAAGATTCAGTGGTAATTAGAGTCTACATAACATTCTGGTCTGAATAATGTATTTATTTTCATGGTAATTTTTTTCAGACGTAATACGAGGAGAAAAAGAATAGGTCTCGGACGCTTCTCTTCAAACACCAGTACAACTAATAAACTCATAAAGGAAAACAAAATAATTTTCTTGATGGATAGTAAGCTAGTTCGCATACGATTATGATGGTCTTATACAATACAAAATTATCACTTCCATATAGGTACAAATTATCTAACCGCATTAAGTCTATTGTTAAAAAGCTTGTCCATGATAGGCGTCGCAAGTCTGGAGCTGCTTATTCTAAGTATTTATTCTCCGTTTTCAAAGTATTATCCTATATTTTTTTGTCTAATAAAATTTTTTAAAATATTTTGTACATTATATGTTGAGTTTATTTATAGTATTTATATAAGTAATAGGCGGATATTTATTTACATAAATATGTATGTAACGGGTTCGATGTAAAAACTAGAAGTTAAAAACTACGAAATTTTGAGACGAAAAGAAAAAGGGGAAAAAACAAAGATTGACATTGTAGAAAATAACAAATACGTTGAGATTAAAAAATTTATGCTTACATTAGTACATTGGTACATTAGTGTGTACATCATACCAGTAAACTGAGTGATAAAAAAAAGTATTCATATTTTTCGTGCATAGAGAATTGTGTCATTTTTGAATGTCGATAAAAAAACTATATTAAAGAATTTTAATACAGTTTATAGATAATTCATAAAGCATTTGCGCCTGTTTTAACACGGGACGTGATTGTTTTCTAAAAAAAAAAATTTCTGCCCCAATTTTTTGAATGACATTAACTGTAGATTATTCAAATAATAGTCATTAAGCTCTTAAGATGCTGGTAAGGGTAGTATCCTGTAGCATTCACTAGAAGAGTGGGGCTAATTTAATACTTTTTATTTTAAGAGGCTATGGAACAACTCTTTTGACCGCCGTTAGTAGAAATTAATGTCACTCCTAAGAATCGAATAAAAAATGACTTAAAGGAATAAAATTAAAAGGTTGAAGAACGATGATTATTAAGAGAATTAGTTTTGTTTTGAACTTTTTGTCTTAAAATACTGAATGTCCCATTCAAGTATTACGCTAAATATTGTAAATTGTACCTCTAAATATGTAAAATAACTTAAACATTTAATGATTTTTCTTACCATAAAAGGCTTAGAAATAAATAAAGTACAAAAATACATCACACTAGAGAGATCTTGATTCAATTTTTTTTTGTCAAAAATTGTGAGTTTTTATAAAACTTAGAATAGCATATTAAATTTTAATTACGAATTAATACGAAGAAGTTATTTTGTTATTTATTGTAAATGACCTAACCAGTTCTGTAACGTATATGTTGATTATTGTAAAAATAATCTGTCCTTACAATTTATCAGTTAAACATTTTTAATTTCGTAAAAAAATCTTTTTAAATTATTTTATTTCTGATTTGCAGACGTCCATAAATTAAAAAAAAACAATTTACCAATAATAGAACAACCCCTACTTTACTTCACTTTAAAAAGTCGAAGATGTATTTGAACAATAATATTTTTACTGTTTCGTTCGTTATTACTTCCTTTTACGAAGTAACGGAAAATTCGCGAAAAATTTCGGTTTTCAGATTTCAACGGAAATATCCATTTTAACCATCCCTGAATCCATTTTGACTAGATTCGGCGTGACGTCTGTACGTACGTCTGTATGTATCTCGCATAACCCAAAAACTATTAGCCGTACAATATTAAAATTTTTTATTTAGGACTGTTGTAACATCTAGTTGTGTTTCTCCCTTTTGATTGCAATCGATTGAACTGAAAATATGAATACAGTCAGACCTCTAAATAAAGTGAAGTTTCAATTTTGAAACACTGATTTTGAACTATTTCTTAACTGCAATAATAAGCTTTTGTTGAGACCTTTTCAACGATTTATCAAGTGGTATTTATTTTCATTGGTTCCAGAGTTATAACCAAATAAAATTTTAATTAATGAATATTTGGATCATTGGATCATACAATGAGAATATCGCATATTGGTTTAAAATAGTTAAAAAATTTTTTTTTTTATTTTAGATGTGGTTAGACCTACAAAAACAACGTTTCTTATATAAAATAAAGTCGATCAAAAAATGCAAAGGTGAAGGCATTTTCACAAATATACGTAAAGCATTGCAGAATAAAATTTCAAAAAGAGGTTACAATCAAGTGAAATAATGGTCTGGAATAGGGAAATACCTTCTATTTTTGAATCAATCAAAATACCGTTTTGAGCAAAAATACCTCAAAATTTAAAATGATTCAGACCAATAGTCCCTTTGCAGTGACTACAAAATGATGTCATATTCTATACAACCTAATTAATCATCTAGTCTTCCACATAACTCACTTATTTTCATTGAAAAGTATCTTAAGATATTTTAAGCATGACCAAGGAATCACCAGAGATCCTTCTCTATAAAATAAAAGATAAGACTTGAATTTATTATGGATTTGTTGCAGCCAACCCATGTAAAGTTCGGCTGAATAATGGTAAGAAGTACAAAGAGGAACGATGTAAAAGTGTGTAATTGTATATTTTTGAAAACGTGTGTTACAGAGCAGCCAATTATATAATACCAGAGTGTCCGCTCTAGTAACTGCCTAAATACTCATCGATCTATTATTTGAATTGTAAAAATGATTGGATGAAGTATTATAAAAAGTATTCTGAAAATAGATAAACTAAAACATTAAATCAGAAGGATAAATAAATTAAAAAATTGTATGTAAGACCCGCACAGCGTATGAAATTTATATTGTTTATATATTTTACTAAACATAAAAATTTATAAGTTGCCTATTTGTTTAAAATTCTGCCTCTCTTTATTTCTATAAAATGAAAAAGTAATTGATCCCAGTCATTTTACGTCAAACGTTTCCTATAAAATCATTAAAATCATTAAACGCCTCATTTTGCGTCAAGGATTATTTATAATCGAAATTTTTGTAACCTCTAAACTATTCACCAACATAAAAAAATTGCAGAAGAGGAAGTAGATTCTCTTCTGCAATATTTCATTGTGAATATTTGTTTTAACTCCAACCAATATTAATTTATTTTGATCCAGTTATGGAATGATAAAAATAAATTATTGTTTATTTCTATAGAACGAATCGACTTTAATGAAACGAACATGAAATTAAAATTTGTTATCCTCTAAATCTTCTTTTCCAGATATTCTGTCGTTGCTTACAGAATGGATAAAATTTCATCACAAGAAAAAAATTTAATTTGACAACGTACAAAAGAACCGAATGAAAATATTCATTGATTCGAATGAAATTTAATCATTATTAAAGCTTAAAAAATTATCTTTCGAATTCAAACGGTTGAAAAATATCAAATTTTGTTTTTGTTTTCTTGTCCAGGAATCATTTTGTTTGGTCGAACTCACATTCAGGCATTTACATTTTTTCATTGAGAAAAAAGATTTTTGAAGGTTAAAAACTATTCAGAGGAAAATCTGCATTTATTTTTTCTATCCGTGAGTCGAACACCAGAAACTTTTAACTATTTCTGTGTTTTATAAATACATACGGTCCCACAATTCCTATTTCATCTTTAAAATCGTTTTTTATTTGCATATTTTATTAATTAATATTAGATACTCCTTTTTTCTATTACTTATTTTAATACTTTTTTTTAAGTATCAGATTGATTAGCAGTGGGAAAATATTAAATTTTGATTAACTCTAGCTCATGCGATGTAAGTCAAATTAAAAAGAAAGCTTTCAGGATAGGTGTAAAATTCTATAAATAAATATATATGTATATGAAGGTACTGAAGAACGTTTATATGTGTCGGGCATTCATGTGCATGTGCTGGTGTGATTAGCGTGAAAGGATAGAAAAAGTATTATGTGCATGCTTGCGCATGCGTGAATAATATAAGCGTAAGTGACATCTACTAGGGAGACATATAACTTACAGTTTTCCGAACGTCGACTTATCCATTTATTAGAGCGTATAAAATGACGCGTCTGCGCCAGTCCGGCGGTCGCTTCAGTTTTCGGGTCAGGCATTCATCCGTACTCACAAGTCAATATATAGCGGTAAGATTACTGTCGTATACGCTACGCGTGTGTTTCTCTAACATGTTTATTGCTAATCTTGTTTTATTGTTTCTTTCACTTTTTATTTTGTACTTCTCTTTGTATACTTTTTATGATACTATATGATACCAATCTCTTCTTTTCATTCCATACAAAATTAGCATAAGAAGTTTTTATTTTTTTTATTTATTAACTGGGGCGCTGAACTTTTGAAAATATATCTGCATATGACGTCTGATATTTGAATAGAGGGAATTTTTGTGCAGGATATAAAAGGAAAAAAATATGATAAGATTGATTGAACTTTTAAACTCTAGTTTTTACTTTCATACAATACAATGAACAAATATAAATATTATATTTGTTTTAAAATAAACCGCATTTTGTTCAGAAAATCACTTTATATCACTTATTGCATTTGCTCCCTCCTCATACACACACACACGCGCGCGCGCGCACCGCTTAATATATATTTATTAAGCGGTTGCTAGTGCCGATTTTCGTGACAAACTGCTCTCCATTTTTCACTCAAAGAGTTTTGGACTAGAATGCTAGTCAAACATAATGCTATTCATTTGTTAAAATTGCCCACACTACGTATCTTGTAGTTACATAGCTTGAGGAAATGCATAGAGCTATAAAAATCAAGTAAAGTACCGGATAATAATTAAAAAAATATATATATGAAAAAAAATCCTCAAAAAACCAAACTAAAAATTACGCAGCTACTAGGTAGCTAAATAATCAGGAGTTGTTTGTTTCAGAGGTATTTAAAGTTTTATTTAGTGTTATGAAAATATATTAATAAACAGAGTCTAATGTAGTATTTATTGAAATAGAAGAGTAACGATTTCTCTGGTGAGAGAGGGATATGGCAAGTTACCCACGTAACCTATAAATGTTGACCGAGGACAGAGTTTGTATTTAGTTAACTGCTCTCATGTTAATCGCTTGGATCTCGGTGTAGCTTAAACTTTTAATCACTCCTTTCCGGTATCGGGAAGATTCTGGTTACCGGAATCTGATCCTAACTTTGTTTTTACTTAGCTGATTTTATTTTTTAGTGTTCGAAATGTTATCATGCACACAACATATTTTTTTATGGGTATGAGGGCTTTTTGGACATGCTGTATATTCTGGAACAAGAGAAAATTTTCCCAGGCACTCAGCCTACGTAGATCAACTCAGATAAAATTAGGAAAAAAGAAAGTAAGATAGTTCGAATTTTTGTTTCAAAATTGTTCTGGTCGTGTTGAAAAAACTTGAATGGCCAGGGTACGGGTTCCCCTTCTGCTAAATCCATTGGTCCGTTTTTAATTGACCAAAATTGGGATATCCAAAACCCATTCTTGTTAAAAGTGATTCTATTTTCATGAAAATCAGTCGCGCTCAAAAGTTTCAGGTGTCCTTGTCCTAGATTTTAATCAAAATTATCATAAAAAATCACAATAATCATTATGAGTTTTACTTTCCTTTATTTCCTCCTTTAAGCGTTCCTATATTTCCTTACTCTAGAAGCTAATATCCTTAATTACAA
The DNA here is from genome assembly GCA_010016005.3 of Zanna intricata. NCBI lineage: Eukaryota > Metazoa > Arthropoda > Insecta > Hemiptera > Fulgoridae > Zanna > Zanna intricata. The sequence continues at coordinate 14,344 of JAAAKQ030492273.1, forward strand.
AAAATGGAATATTGCGAAATTCGACCAATTTTTTTTCAAAATATCATGTTCTTCAGTACAGTTTTAAAATCAAAACAGTACAGTGTAAAATCAAAACCTAACTTATTAAAACATTTTCAATGATTTGTTTATATATTTTTTTTACTTATATATCAAAATATGATATATATATATTTTTTTTTTTTAAATTTCAACTTGTACAAACCATAAGTAAATATGATCATCCAAAAATACTTAAAGGAAGTTCCCATCGAAACTGTACAATAATTAATTACAAACTAGTATTATAACTTGTACGGAAAATTTTATACACTTTAAATAATCATCACCATCAGTGTCAAAACAAACAAACCAAACCATAACGAGAAGTCACAAATGAAGGAAGTGATGGACACTGAGGAAGAAAGATGAAATATAAACTAAGAGAAAATACGAAAATAGAGAAGATTAAATAAAAATAGACCACTCAGAGGATGCATATAAATAGGATGGTAAAAACTACACAAAATCACTAAGGTCCAGAACGTGAAGACGTTTAAGCTTGTAAGCTTTCAAATTCTCTCCATTATCTAGCAGGCTCATGGCCAAGTGGTTCATATGGTTGTTCAGGCGCAGTTCATATCTAGAACTGAAGCGCTTTATTTTTTCGCGGACGCACAGTAATCTCAAATATTCTTGGATCTCACTATTTTTCGCAAACTACGTCGTCTCTGTGATACACCACACTAACTGGTTCTGGATCTACTACTGCAAAATCTCGACGATACTTTTACATGTTGTTCCACAAAGATAAGTCCATAAGACTAAATCGGTTTCAAGACTGCTAAGAACACACATATCTTATTGCATAATAATAATTGGGAGTTTGAACCCAGTAACCAATATATTTGCTTAAGCATGACGTTAAAATTGCTTTCTCTTTTCCCGAATAAACCTTCAATGTTAGGCAACGATCCAGATAAAGGCCTAGGAATCTTACTTTTTCGATTTGCGGTATTCAAACGCCATTTAGGTTCACATGCGGGGCAGTATCTCTCCGTATAGCGAGTGTCATATAACTCAACTTCGCTTATCTTTCATTTCCAGCCGACTGTTGATTCGGTCTAATTCAGATTGGAAAACAGTCAAAGTTACAGCTGGGTCCACAACGACAGGTAGAGTAGCCCTGTCATCAGCAAAACAAGCAATGATGATGCCGCAATAAAGAAAGACTATAGAACAGGACTCATAACTGAGCCTTGGGAGTATGTCCGACTTAATATCTAAGAACATTAACTCCTCCTGACTATTCTTCACCTAGGAAAGTCGTCCGTCCAGGTAGCTACGGAGAGCTAGGTAATATGGTTGAGAGAGACACCTTTTTTAATTTGTTAAGTAGACCAGGCAGCTTTACCTTATTAAAGGTTCGCTTGTCATCTAAAAAGGCAGCCGAACAGAACTTCTACTGAAGGTATTTGCTGATAACATTAAGAAGCCATTTGTTTTATTTTATTACATCTGCTTTATTTTTATACATTTGTTCACGACTACGAAAGCTGAACTGATGATCGGAATGACATGATCTCAGTCTAGAATCCGTCACAGCCTTCCAAAAAACTATCTCAAATATCTTCGACAACACAGGTTAAATAAGACTTTTGGTTTTATACGATGATTATGTCTTGCACCCGCTTGCACGGCTGTGGGGACATAAACTTAGCGAAGCCTTCCATTCTATTGGAAAGTAGGTCACCTGTTATACGCCATTAAAGAGATGAGTTACGTTCCGAATGGCACTGGAAGGAAACATGAGTAACATCTCGTTATTTAATCGACAAGAAATTTCTGTATAACGGTCTGCACATTAAGTGGTTGAAATACCTTGCCCAGATAAGCAGCAGATTGGTTAGTTTTTGCTTTGTCACTCCCAGCCCATGATCCCTCAAAGGAGGGACACCTGTAAAGAAGGAAACGTGGCTGAAGGCCACTGAAAGTTCTTCGTGGCTCTTAATAAGAAATAATCATCTTTATTATCTTCCGAAGGGGCCAGACCATTAAGATATTTATAAATGTTTCATTTTTAATATATTTCAACACGCGTTTCAGCCTGTAAGCAGTCCTATCTTCTGGCCTCCTGTAATATTGCCACCTCCTCCTGAGCCTTTTCTTAGTAGGGATGAGATTCATCACCTCCCTTGGGTTGCCCATGTCTCCTCGGTCCTTGTGTGTAGTCTAGTCTCGGATGTCATGCAATCTCTTGCAGGATCGAAGTCAGATACTGCGTTGCAACATCGATCTCAGCGAAATAGTTTAAAGGGATAGCTATAATTAGTTCGTCTTTAATCCAGCCTAGATGCAAGACCCAGACCATCTTATGGTTATTGAGCAGAAGAATTCTTCTTCCTTATAACCATTCCACTGACAGTGAGCAGAACAGCTGAATGGTCGGATGTTAAGTCGTAGTTATTTCCAATCTCATTGTAGACTGATGATTCACCCGAAGTGAAAAAGAAGTTTAATAAGTCCGGGATCTTAGCCGGTTCCG